>LOEQ01005957.1:22881-55765 GCA_001685075.1 Bramus lutescens | reverse complement strand
TGCTACCAAGAAACCATGCATAATGCTGTTATTTTGTTCTAGAATTACTTCCCAAGCTGTCTCAGGCTTTATGTGGATACAGTTGTCCACACGTTGGTGCCATTCTGTATGGCCTTCGTGTTACACCAAGTTTTGTTGAAAATAAATATATATATATAGCAAAGCAGACAAAGAGACAGATTCCCCAGTTGGAGATCCAGAGCTGGGATCTGAGTTTGTCTGGAAGAAAATCAGACTTTTTATATGATTAGTGGTACGATGGGTTTCTTTTCTTCCCCAGAATTGGCTGGTTTGGGCTCTTCTGTGGGGTTGAATAGTGTAGACAAATTAAGGAAAGTTGTTTGCTTCTAGACATAGGAACTGTACCTCCCACCCCAAGATTCAAAAATCTTTCCAAAGAGCTCCATCCGTTGAAGAAAAAGTCCACCAAGATTTTATCTTGGAGAAGGTTCAAGAATTTGATCTTCTGAAATGGTTAAGCAGAAAGTACATGAACCTATCTAAAGCCTCTTGTCCCTGTCTGCCTACTAAAGAGCTTCCTGACTTCTGGTTCCTGAGTGTCAAGAAAGCCATTCTAGAATCTGATGATTGATTTTGTCCCTTTTGTGGTTGGACCAGAATCCCTAGGCTTTATCCCATGGGCTTATCTATCTTCTTTTAAAATAATTCCTTAGCAGGACTAGAGGGGCCTGGGAGGCTTTTGTATTTGGTTACTTGCTTGCCCTACCCATAGTGAGCAAGGCCCTGGTAGAGTAGTTTTCCTGAGGGCAGGTTATTGTTTTGGAGAATGGAAGGGTCATTTTTCAAAATGGTTGCTTTCCCCAAGCCATTGGGTATTTTTACCCTCTTTGACTGAAAATCTAGAAGGGTCCTTGGAAATAAAAATAATGAATGTGTAGCTTCTGTCACAACAGTTTTAACTTGAGCTTGCCCACACTCAATGTCTAGTATGTAACTGGCATCTTTGTCTTTGGATGGGTCTAGGAAGAGCTGCTGCTTCTCAGCTTTTCAGCTCTGTTATTGAACATCAACTTGTTATGTCCATGTCACTAGACCTTCAGTGAGACCACCAAGGAGCTGGTTTCTAATACAAACACACAAGGGTCTTTATTGACAAGCTTGAGCCTGGTCCACAACCCAGCACTCCAACACAGTGGATAGAGGGAAGCAGCCCCGAACTCTGGGGAGGGTGAGTTTTTGTAAACAGAAACAGTATTTCCGTTTCCCAGCTGCCCAGACCTGAATAATCACACAGAAACTATGTTAATTACAACACTGTTTGGCTGATGGCTCAGACATATTTCCAACTAGCTCTTACATCTTAAACTGACACATTGCTTTTAGTCTATGTATTGCCATGTGGCCATGGCATTAACTTATTTTCTACATGTCTTGTTTCCTTGGTGACTGGCTGGTGTCTGACATGACTCTGCCTTTTTTCTCTATATCTCTGCTTTGATTTCCCTCCTGGCTTTATTCTGCTAAGCCATTGGTTGAAACAGCTTTATTCATTAGCCAATAAAAGCAACACATATACAGAAGGACAACCCACATCAAGTTTTTAAAGGAAAGAAAAACCGTAAATATGTCTTGATGTTTCAGGATTGGGTTGGGGGTATAGGTCAAGGTGTTTTTTTTTTTTTAATTTCTTTCCTTTTTTTTTCTTTTTTTTTTTTAAAGAAAACAAACTATCTTTTTTCATTTTACATACCAATCCCAGTCCCGACTCCTTCCCCTTCTACCTTTCTCTCCATCTACCACCCACCCCACCCCCACAATCCACTCCTCAGGGTAAGGAACATTGCTTTGTGGAAGGTCCAAGGACCTTCCTACTATATCTAGGCTGAGCAAGGTATCCATTGAAAGAGAATAGGTTCCCCAAAAGCCAGCATAAGCTGTAGGGATACATCCTGGTGCCACTGCTAGTGGCCCTTCAGTCTGCCCCAACCGTAGAACTATCACCTGCATTCAGAGGGACTAGTTTGGACCTATGCTGATTCCTTCTCTGTCTGACTGGAGTTAGTGAGCTCTGATTAGCTCAGATAAACTGTTTCAGTGGGAGTCCCCATCATGGTCTTGACCTCTTTGCTCATATTCTCATTCTTCCCACTCTTCAACTGGTCTTTGGGAGCTCAGCCCAGTAGTGCTCTGCTATGGGTCTCTGCCTCTGTTTCCATCAGTTGCTGGATGAAAGTTCTATGGTGATATTTAAGATATTCATCAATCTGAGTACAGGGCAAGGCCAGTTCAGGCACCCCCTCCTCTATTGCTTAGGGTCTTAGTTGGGGTCATCCTTGTGAATTCCTTGGAATTTCTCTAGTGCCAGGTTTCTTGCTAGCCCCCATAATGGCTCCCTCAAAATATCTCTTTCCTTGCTCTCATCTCTGTCCTTCCTCCATCTCAACTATCCCGTTCCTTCAAGTTCTCTTCCCCTTTCACCCTCCCTCCTTTCCCCACCTCATGCTCCCAATTTTGTCAGGTGATCTTGTCTATTTCCCCTTCCCAGGTAGATCTATGTATGTTTTTCTTAGGATTCACCTTGCTACTTTAGCTTCTCTAGGATCATGAACTATAGGCTCAATATTCTTTGCTTTACATCTAGTATCCACTTATGAGTGAGTACATACCATGTTCATTTTTTTGGATCTGGGTTACCTCACTTGGTGTTTTTTTTTTTCTAGTTTCATCCATTTTCATGCAAATTTCAAGATTTTTTTTAACCGCTGAGTAGTACTCTAATATGTAAATGTGTCATATTTTCTTTATCCATTCTTTGGTTGAGGAGCATCTAGGTTTTTTCCAGATTATGGCTATTACAAATAATGCTGCTATGAATGTAGTTGAACAAATGTTGTAATATGATTGAGCATCTTTTGGGTATATGCTCAAGAGTGGTATTGCTGGGTCCTGAGGTAGGTTGATTCCCAGTTTTTTGAGAAACCACCATACTGATTTCCAGAGTTGTTGTACAAGTTTGCATTCCCACCAGGAATGTTCCCCTTACTCCACATCCTTTCTAGCATAAGCTATCATTGGTGTTTTTGATATTAGCCATTCTGACAGATGTAAGATGGTATTTCAGAGTTGTTTTGATTTGCATTTCCCTGATAGCTAAGGATATTGAACATTTCCTTAAGTGTCTTTTGGCCATTTGAGATTCTCTCTGTTTAGTTCTGTACTCAATTTTTTAGTTAGATTATAACCTTAAAACTACAGACTAAAGAACTCAAGAAATATATAAAACCTCTTCAATCCTCTGACTGATGTGGGGTTGGTGAAGATCTTTTCCCATTCAGTAGGCTGCCTTTTTGTCTTATTGGCTGTGTCCTTTGCTTCTTAGTTTTAAGAGGTCCCGTTTATTTATTATTGCTCCCAGTGTCTGTGCTACTCCTGTTACATTTAGGAAGTGGTCTCCTGTGCCCACACATTGGAGGCTACTTCCCACTTTCTCTTCTGTCAGGTTAAGTGTGGTTGAATTATATTGAGGTCTTTATTAATTTGCATTTGAGCTTTTTGCATGGTGATAGATATGGATCTATTTTCATTTTTTACATGTTGATATGCAGTTATGCCAGTACCATTTGTTGAAGTTGCTTTCTTTCATACATTGTATAATTTTAGTTTCTTTGTCAAAAATCAGGTGTTCATAGATGTGTGAATTAATATCCAGGTCTTCAATTTGATTTCATTGGTCAACGTCTCTGTTTTTATGCCAATACCAAGCTGTTTTCATTACTGTAGCTCTATGATAGAGTGTAATGTCAGGTGATATCTCTGGAAGTTCATTATTGTACAGAATTGTTTTGGCTATCTTGGGAGTTTTGTTTTTCCATGTGAAGTTGAGTATTGTTCTTTCAAGGTCTGTGAAGAATTGTGTTGNTTGAACAGGTCTTTTACTTCTTTGTTTATTGTCACCCCAAGATATTTTATGCTATTTGTGGCTGTTGTGAAAGGTGATGTTTCTCTGATTTCTTTCTCAGCTTCTTTATCATTTGTCATTTATCATTTATCAGGAGGGCTACTGATTGTTTTGTGTTGTTGGTCTTGTATCCTGCCACATTACTGAAGGTATTGATCAGCTGTAGGAGTTCCCTAGTAGAGTTTTTGGTGTCACTTATATATACTATCATATCATCTGCAAATAACAAAAGTTTGACTTCTTCCTTTCCAATTTGAATCCCCTTGATCTCCTTTTGTTGTCTAATTGCTCTAGCCAGAACTTCAAGAAGTATGTTGAAGAGATATAGAGTAGACAGCTTTATCTTGTTTCTGATTTTAGTGGAATCGCTTTGAGTTTCTTTCCATTGAATTTTATGTTGACTGTCGGCTTGCTGTATATTGCTTTTATTATGCCTTGTATCCCTGATCTCTCTAAGACGTTTATCATGAAGGGGTGTTAGATTTTTTTCAAATGCTTTTTCAACATCTAATGAGATGATCATATGTCTTTTTTTCTTTCAGTTTATTTATCTGATGGATTACATTGATAGATTTTCGTATTTTGACATCCCTGCATCTCTTGTTTGAAGCTGACTTGATCATCTTGGATGATTTTTTTTTTTGATGTGTTCTTGGATTTGGTACATGGTATATATCCAGAAAATTGTCCATTTCTTTTACGTTTTTCAATTTTGTGGAGTACATGTTTTTGTAGTATGACCTAATGATTCTATGGATTTCCTCAGTTTCTGTTATGTCTCCCTTTTCATTTCTTATTTAGTTAATTTGGATGTTCTCTCTCTGCCTTTTGATTAGTTTGGATAAAGGTTTATCTTGTTGATTTTTCTCAAATAACCAGCTCTTTGTTTCATTGATTCTTTGTGTTTTATTTGTTTCCATTTTATTGATTTCAGCCCTTATTTTGATTATTTCCTGTCTTCTACTCCTCCTGGGTGAGTCTGCTTCTTTTTGTTCTAGAGCTTTCAGGTGTGTTGTTAAGTCACTATTGTGAGCTTTCTCCACTTTCTTTATGTAGGCACTTAGGGCTAAGAACTTTCCTCTTAGCACTGCTTTCATAGTATCCCATAGGTTTGGGTACATTGTGCCTTCGTTTTCATTGAATTCTAGGCAGTATTTAATTTCTGTATTTCTTTCTTGACCCAGGGGTGATTCAATTGAGCACTGTTCAATTTCCATGAGTTTGTAGGCTTTCTGCATTGGTGCAATGGGTGTGGTTAGCAGGATTACGTATGGTCCCCTCCATCTGGGTTCCAGTGATTCCAGATGGTCTCTTAACATAGACCCAATCCCTCAGTCAGAACCCGATGGATTCAATGAGAATACTGGATTCATAGAGGGCCCTGAGCTTGGGCCAGACTTCCTTGTGTGCCCACTGGACCTCTCGCATAGCATCAAGGAGGTTTAGTCATCCAATTCTGCCAGCAATTATGCCTGGAGATTAGGAATGATGGGAGATGGTGTGAAAAACATGATGTTGAACTGGTAAGCTCCCTATGGTGGAAATTCCTGACCCTATACAGGGCAAAGGGTAGGAGAACCACCCAGTCCATGCCAGTTTTCAAGATCAATTTAGTTAGGGTCTCATTTAGAGTTCTGTTCATCCTTTCTACCTTTCCTGAACTCTGGGGTCTGTATGCACAAATGTAACTTCCAGTCACTCCCCAGAAATGTGGCTAAACTCTGACTTACTTGGAACACAAACACTGTCTGACTCTATTGTGGTTGGAAAGCCATACCTGGTCAGGAAGTAATTTCTTTGCTGCCACCTGTGCCGTTTCATATTTGATAGGGCAAACCTCTGTCCACCATGAAAAAGTATCTACAATACCTGTAACCATACTTGCCAGGTGAAGAGGACCTGCAAAAGCTGCTGACAATCATCCCAAATGGGTTGGTGGGTGAAAAGAATTGTCTCAAAGAGGCTAATCAGTTCCTTAGGGTTTTCTGAGAAGGGTGCATTTTCGGTTCTCCAACTGTAAAAATTACTAGTAGCAAAGGGCCAATAGTGATGTGGCTGATTCCTATCTTGTTCTGGGGGTCCCACTACCCTGGGGGACAGATCATGGTCCCCAGCTCAGGCTGCGGCTGTGGATCCAAAGGGGTGGTCTCCCCTCTAAAGGAGCTGGGACTGGTGGAGGAGGGGCCAGCTGAATTGTCAGCGGAGCTGGCTGTGGAATAACTGCACCATGGTCAGGGGTGTAGGGAGGAGGGGGAAAATCTCCTCTGGGTTGCTTCCTTAGAGGATTTCCAGATTGGGAGCCAAAGGGGCTTGGCGGGTGGGTCTTCTTCAGCAACAGCCAAGACCTTAACCTGCCTGGGCAAGAATGGTTTAATCCAGGAAGGGAGGCAGTCTTCTACCAGGTTTCTTCAGGCAACTATGTAGCTCACTTGGTTGGGGTACCCCATCCATGGCCTGAAGACAGTTTCCTCTACTGCTCCTATGAGGTTCAGGTCAAATGTTAATCTTGGAGGACTAGCCAACATTGAAAGTTGGCCATTCCAACCTGCAAAAGTGACAAGTGTAGACTTTTTAATCAGGACTGAGAAGTTGTGAGCATTGTCATCCTTGTAATGAATCAAGAGTAAGTCTAGGGGAGAAGAAGTAGTGTCCATAACAGTCAGGAACAGAAGTACAGACAAACGCAGACACCATAGGAGACTGAAGGCACAGGAAAAAAGTTTGCCCTAATGAGACTGAAAGCAAAGTGACAAACAGGAAGACAGCTTGTAGTCACTCCATGGGAGTGACCCACTTCTGTGCCCAAACACTGTCCAAACCTGGGCCTCTCCTTCCTCAGTTAAACAGATGTAGGGCTCTCAGTCCCCACTACTGGGGTTAGGAGCATCTCCCAGCCCCCTGTGATCATGGTTTTTCTAGCACGTCTGCTCTGACTGCTGTCGATCACAATTACTGATTTGGTGTGCCACAAGAAGCAAAAGTAAGGAAAGTGAGTGCAGACAGATAAAGAACAAAGACTTACCAGCTGGGTTGTGGGGCTCCTGGACAATGTACCAAACTGTCATCAAGCTCTTTGTTCGAGTAGAAACTAGAGTTCTCCTCTACAGTGTTTATTAACTTTTGTGAAAAGTAGATTTTTAAAGAAAAGTATGGGGTTTAGAGAGATGGCTCAAAGTTAAGAGCTCTGTTGCCATCACACAGGATCTGGGCTCAATTCCTAGCACTCACCAGTGGATTTTAACCGTCTGTGACTGCAGTTCCAGGGTGTCTGGTGCCCTCTTCTGACCTCTGGAGGGCATCAGTCACACATATGGTATGCATGGAGGCAAAACACTCATACACATAAAACAAAGCAAATAAATAAAATCTAAAAATGCATTACAGAACAAATGGCCTTGTAGACAGGATTACAGATGTCTTTGTTTTCAGGCTAAAAGAGCAGAACCTTGTGAAAGATCTGAGACCTCGGGACCTCCTGGAGAGTAGTAGTGACAGTGACGAGAAGGTCCACCTAGCCAAGCCCTCCTCACTATCCAAGCGGAAACTTGAGCTTGAGGTAGAGACGGTGGAAAAAAAGAAGAAAGGTCGCCCTCGGAAGGATTCTCGTCTCCTGCCCATGTCTCTCTCTGTCCAGGTGAGGCCTATGAACCATGTTGCCTGCCCCACCCTGCCTCCTTGGGAGGCCCTTGCATGGGTATCTTGTTAGTGTGGGATGCTTGGACATTCATTGTATCTTGTAGGCCATGTTCCTTCAGACCTGCCTGACACTCATCTAGACCTTGAGCAGGCCTGTTAAAACTTTTCCTGGGAGACAAAAAAAGAAATGTCTGTTTACTTCAGATAGGTGCCAACAGATCAAAGAAATAATTCCATCCAAGTCCAGCTGGGGTTACTTAAAGAGCATGGACAAGGAGTATAGGTGATTCAGAAGCAGTGATGGCGGTTGAGAAGTCCCACCCTAGCATAGGTGACACGTATGTAAGCTGTATTACTGGAGTCCTGTCTTCAGTCTAGTTTTTGCCTCTTACTCTAACCCATTCCTTAAGATCATGTGCAGCCTAGTGGTGGGAGGGTGTGGTGTCTGGAACATCAGGTGAGGGTCTAGTAACACCCTTCCCCAACTTCATTGAAGGAATGGTAACAGCTCCATTACTGGTACTGTAGACCCAGCTATCACTGTATTGTTTTGCTTATTTCATTGCCATGACGTGGGGCCAACATATTCTGTAGGTCACCACAGCAGTCTCTGCTCCATGATGGCGAGATGGTACTCAGAGGAAATAGCTACACCACAACTGGTCCCCTGATGTCAGCCCCCTCATCTGTCAGGTGGGGATCCTTGTAGCATTCCCTTGTGCTTTCTGTCTTCCAGAGTAGGTGGACATGCCTTGGGAGCAGGCCCAGCCTCACTTTAGGTCCTTACTTCTGGGAGACTTACTTTCCCTAATGCTACCCCTGTAGTGTTGAGGTGGGGCTCAGGGATATTTCTGGCTCTTTTAGTCTCCAGCTGCCCTGTCTGCAGAGAAGGAGGCCATGTGTCTGTCTGCACCAGCACTTGCACTGAAGCTGCCAATTCCAGGCCCGCAGAGAGCGTTCACCCTCCAGGTGAGGATCTGCCCCACCACTACTTCACAAGCACATACAGTCTCTCTCCTCTAATATAAGCCCTATCTTGTTACACCTTGGGGACTACTCTAGTAGCTCTCCATCCCCTTCTAGAGGGATACTAGCTGACTAGAGTGGGCTGCTAGCATCCTATCCCTACCCTCATGCCTCTTTCTCTCTCTAGTTTTGCTTTTAAGTCTCCACTGCCAGGGCTGCCCTTACCATCAAATCTGGATACCAACTCCTTCAAGTCCTGATTTGCATCTCTTCTGAGAAGCCTTTTGCATCTTTTCCATCACTCTCGACAGCTTCAGGGCACATGGGTTTGTGGTTTGTTTAGTCTCACTGTCCTGAATTGCTTCTGAGTACCATATGGAACCCTGCTTGTTTCTGGTGTCAGTAAAGAGAATTCAGTTCCTTGCTTATGAGCACCTCCATTCCAGTTCACCTACTTGTATGGCCAGCCATTCATGTAAACTTGTCGCCTTGGTTTCCATATAGAAACCCAATTTAGATATATATCAGATCTACAGATATGTATAAGGCTGAGCCCAGGCATTAATTAAACTAGATCATGATGTGTGTTATGTAATATTGTAGTATTGTATAGGCAAGTTAATATGGAGAGCATATTGGGGTTATCAAATATTGTAGTCTTTGGTAATCCTTCAAATTGTAGGCTTACTCCCAAATTCATTTCTGATTGACTGTAGTCTTTACAGTATATTCTTGGACAAGTTATAACCCTGTGAGATAACGTGGTAACTTTCTTTCCCTGTCCCTCCTTACCCTAGTCCCTCGTCCCCTTAGTCCCAGGTTACTCTCTTTGGTGGCCAGGCAGCTAGTTGGATTCTTTGTTGTCTTTGTCCTGCCTCAGAGCTCTGGTTGCCATACAGTCCCTGAGTGCCCCACATGTCCAGGCCCACTGTTAACTGAAAAGACATGTGTTTGTTTTCCTTCATCTAGGTGAGCTCTGACCCCTCCATGTACATCGAGGTGGAAAATGAAGCGACTGCTGTTGGGGGGATAAGACTGAGTCGCTTGAAGTGCAACCGAGAAGGGAAAGAGTGGGAGACGGTGCTCACCAGCCGNCCGTGTCCTCACTGCTGCTGGCAGCTGGTAAGGGCAGTGATGGATAGCACTGGCACAGTTATAGAATATGACCCACAAGAAGAGGATGGCTCCTATAGAGACTTCCACTGGGCCTTTTGAACATACTAATTCTCCGTCTCATCCCTATAGAACCCAAAACTGTCAGTGTTAGTGTCTTCCACTTCATACTCTCACAAGGCAGGCTCTGAGCCTGGGGTTTATTATCTTGTCTAG
This sequence comes from Bramus lutescens, assembly GCA_001685075.1. Lineage (NCBI taxonomy): Eukaryota > Metazoa > Chordata > Mammalia > Rodentia > Cricetidae > Bramus > Bramus lutescens. The sequence goes on along the minus strand of LOEQ01005957.1, from coordinate 45,915 downwards.
TAAGACCCTATTTGAGGTCTGCCTGCCTTTCCCTGGCCTGGCCTGGACAGGAAGTTTTCCCTGGGCCCTGGATTTTCATCCAAGGTCCTGAGGTTGTGGTAGACTGATGGTGCTGCAAGTCCTGGCTCTGCTGGCTGGAACCTGTACTGCACTGGAGGAGGGATTGTCTTAGTTCATTGCTGTCACCCAGTGCTTTTACAGCCGCACAAGAGTCCCATCCTTCTTGTTTCACTCTGAGAAGATGACCAGCTCTTTCTAAGATGCAAAGCAGGCTCTATTTGTTTTCACAAGTTTGAATACAAGAAAACTTTGAACAGTACCCAGTAGCAGGGAGGGAGCTCTCTTTATGATGTGGCTATGTTCTGTCTGATCAGCTCTCATGATGAGGACCCAGTCAAGACTGTGTAGCAGATGCTTCTACTAGGACTTTACAGCAGTAATCACTCAGAAAACCATTTCAATTAGGTCCTTGGTTGTCTGTCTTGAGGTCATGTGTGAATGCTGCCACCTAGCTGTAGGTCTTAAGATTCCCTTGAACAAGTGAGTTTCAAGTATTAGGTTAGGAAGGATCCCAGAGTTCTGTTCTTGGGGTTTTCCTTTAGCACGAACTCACTGAGTTCTATGTCCTGGCTTCTTGTGTGTTTGGTACTGCTGTGGGCACCAATTGTATGTCTCTGGTCCCAAGGCAACTACTGGTATGTCCCAGCAGGGGCCTAAGGATGTCAGCACAGACTTTTCTGTAGCAATAGCTGCAGAAACTGGGTCTTCTGTGTAGTCTTAACATGCAGGTTCACAAAGATCCCTGCCAGTTCTGCAGCCCATGTCACAGCTTCATTGCTTGGAGCTGGCTAAAAGAAGGCCCTGATGATGAGAGATGATCAGACGGCACCTAGTCACATCATAAAGAGAACTCCTTCCCTGCTATTGTTCAAAGGTTTCTTGTATTCATACTTTGAAAACAGACAGTTGTAAATAAACATGTCTTGCTTGCCTTTCTTCCTTAAAATACAGTAACATCTCATTGTGGAAGAGTGGGTGTATTCATACGCTGGGTTAAATTGTCCATACTGATGTCTAACCCATGTGCCCTGGCTCGTTGGGTTAGACATAATGAAGGTAGCTCCAAATATTTTGCTAGGATGTGAGCTATAGTAACCCTTGAACCAATGACCTAGCCTTAGAAGCCATACTTGGGTGGCAGAGGCCTCCTTGAGGACCACGTCTCCATCAGGGCTGCTGCTGTAAAACACTCCTTGCTCATAGGGTAATGCACCTCCCATGTCCTTGTCCTGACAGCCCAGACTCTGTAGCAGCTGGTACTAGTAACCCCACCTTCCTCCAGCTTGTCCCCAGGTCCTTATCTGGACACCCCTGGCTAGTTGTAGCCAGGACACTGTCACCTGAGTACTCTGGTCTTATCTGAAGAATTAGACACATTTTTTTGGGGTGACCATCAGGTACAGTAGCTGTGTGAAGCATCTCACCCCTTAGTCAGTATCAGTATTAGTAGCTTTTTAGGTGAAGGGGGGAAAACAGAAGTCCCTTTGTAAGAGCCCAACCAGGCTGCCTGCCCAGTTGTCCTGCCCTAGTCCTTATATAGCACTTTTCCTTGTCATTCCAATAGCAGCACCCGCTCAGTGCAAATATATTAGGTCCACTGGGCCTTGGTAGAAGGAAGACTGCATCATTCACCTGGCCCCTGTGACACCTTCCTCTCCTCTTCCCTTGCAGTGATGTGGTATGTGTTGCCTGTGAAAAGAGGATGCTGTCTGTGTTCTCTACCTGTGGTCGCCGTCTTCTCCCTCCCATCCTTCTTCCATCTCCAATCTCTACTTTGCACTGCACGGGCCCCTACGTCATGGCACTCACTGCTGCAGCCACATTGTCTGTNTCTGGTGAGAGGCAGGCACAGTCTGGGGCCTCCAGGCTATGCAGGGGTCTGGTGGGGAAGCAAGAGTGAAAGTGGCCAGTGGGCTCAAGAGCAGTTAGCAGTGTTCTCTGGTAATGAAGTGTCTTTTTAGCAGAGGTAGCTACACTCCTATTTCTCTCAGGATGGGCGTGGGTCTTGGGAGTGGTCCAATGGCTCTATGAAGCTTCTCTTAGGTTTGGGCAGAATGGGCTGGGAATCTATGCGGGGATGAGAGTATTGAGCAGCAAAGACATTTTGATACCTTTGACTTGGGTGTAAACTGTTCCCTGTCTCTTTAGGGATGTTCACAGGCAGGTGGTTGTGGTAAAAGAAGAGTCTCTACACTCCATCTTGTCAGGTAATCCCTATGGTGGGCACCCCTCTTCCCCTGGGGGCAGAGTCCCAGGTCTGATGCAGTTGTGGACTGTGGCCTCTTAGTCTATGTAGAGAGCCAGATTTAGGGCCCAACCTGAGACTTTAGTGAGACAGGGCTAAACTTATGTAGTAGGGAGACATGCTTTTGGGGCAGAAGATTAAATGGGTCCCTAAAATGGGTCACATAGATCCTGGTGGTTATCAGAATGGCTTGGCTAAAGCATCAAGGAGCAGTATATAGATTATATATGAGCAGTCCAGAGGCTTAGTGTTGGGATTGTGAGAGCCAGGGCTCAGTTTTCTCCATTAGTGAATATGCATTCATGCTTACTGATTAGAACTTAATCATGTGGTATCCTCCAGGAAGTGATATGACGGTGTCACAGATCTTGCTAACACAGCATGGAATCCCAGTGATGAACTTGTCTGATGGGAAAGCATACTGCTTTAATCCATCACTCTCCACATGGTAAGAAGGTGCCCCTCTGTCCTATTCCCTGGGAGGGTATCTACACTGGATACCAGGGCATAGGCCCTGGGTCCTAGTAGTTAGTCCTGGTTGGCTTTACTTCTTTTGAACTTTCACCGACGCCTGTATATGCACTACTATTCCTGTAGGATATTGTGAATCTGGGCTTCCCTCCCTTCAGAGTCTACGTAAGGACACACTGGCCTTCTATATTATTTCCTGGAGGCAGTTTTATCAGAATAGATACTGAAAAATGTTTGTGGCTCTTGTTAGACTGGTCTCCTTTACTATCAACAACCTGGGGATATCAACTCCATAGTTGCCTTATTAATAGTTAGCTTTGTGGGCTTAACTAGATCAAATGATCTTTGAGACTTACTGAGAAAGTCAGGCTACTGTGATTTCTATATTTCATTTGACTAGTTTGGAATTTGGAGCCACTTTCTGTATTTGTAAAATCTCTGTATACATTAGAGATGTAAAAAAAAAGTGTGTATCCATGTGTGCATGTTATGTGTATTTGCATGTGTAGGGATGGATATGTATATAGTGTATGCATATATGTTCATATGAAGGCCAGAAAGTTGATGTCTAATGTCTTCCTCTATTGTTCTCCACCTTCGTTACTGAGGCAGGGACTCTCATTGAACCAGAGTGCTGCCTTCTAGATCCTTTTTCTGTTTATTTGTCTGTGTATCTATCTCAATATTTTGTTTATTTATCGAGACAGAGTTTCTCTGTATAGCTTTGACTGTGTTGGAACTTGCTCTGCAAACCAGGCTGATCTTGAACTCACAAAGATCTGCCTGCCTCTGCTTCCTGAGTTCTGGGATTAAAGGCGTACACCACCATCACCAGGCCTAGCTCCTTTTCTGTCAAGAGTAGCCACACTGAGATTTCAATTTTTAGCCAAATCTCTGCTACGTCCTTTCTCAATTTGCAAATCCTTGTGTATTATGTGTGATTATTGTCGTGATGCAAAAAAGCTGATCATTTAAGAATAGGCAAGCCAGGCATGGTGGTATAGGCATGTAGCACTGGTGTTTGCTTAGGAAGTTGAGACAGGAGGATCCCAAGTTTGACTTTACAAAAATTCAGAAGAAGGAAAAGACATACCAGCTGTTTGTTTTGGCCCTGAGAAAGTGGGAGAACCACTTTATTAGAAGAGTTAGAGGGACAGAGAAGCTGGAGGCCTGGCATTGCCCAGCAGATGGAGCAGGGCCAGATTGTACAGGGCCATGGGCAGCTATAGCATTGTGTGAGCCAGGCATTTAGAATACATTTCATACAGGAGTCCATTAGACATCAAGAACCAAGACTGTGTAGTTAAAATGTTAAGACTCCTCTCATCAGCCTTGCCTTAAAATAAGCATTTATTAGACTAATGACTAGAAACCCTGCCAGTAATGGGCACCTATCTTGGAGGACTGTGACTCTCAGTCTCCACTGGTGGGCAGGTCTTGCTCCGCTCCCCTGTTCTTTTTGTCTTCTTGTTTTCTTGACATTTGCTCTTTTCTTTGCTTTCTCAGGAACCTGGTTTCTGACAAGCAAGATTCACTGGCCCAGTGTGCAGACTTCAGGAACAGCCTGCCATCCCAGGATGCCATGCTGTGTTCAGGACCATTAGCCATAATTCAGGGCCGTACCTCCAAGTATGTGAGCTGAGAATCTTGACCACTGCAACAGTGCTGTACTGGGAGGGAACCGGGTCAGGTCACTGATTTTGTCCTGTGTCCTAATTGCTGTTCATTCAGTGCAGAATAAGTTTTTTAAAAATTTTTACCTGTGTCAGGTATGTGTCTGGAATGGCCCCATCACTTTAAAGGCTCAGGTGACAGTCTATAAGGGTCCTAAGGGGCATAGATACCCATCTGGTACAGGGTTTGGGAATGGGTAGACCTGTAATTTTGGGGACCCAAACAGCAGGTACTGGGCAGGTTGCTTCTGGAATTTCATGCTGCCTAACTTGTGATGAGGGGTAGGGAGGTTGGTAGGAATTGGCACCTGTTAATAGATTGGCTAGCTGATGAATGGGAGGCCTTGGATAGTTTATTTGCCCTCTCTCCACCCTTCCATCTTCTCTCTGGTACACCAGGACACATGGGAACAGCCTCCTGATACCCATGTAGTACACCCTGTCTTATTGTGCCTGCCTTGCTGGTCTCTGCAGCTCTGGAAGGCAAGCTGCCCGGCTCTTCTCTGTGCCTCATGTGGTACAGCAAGAGACTACATTGGCCTACCTAGAGAACCAGGTTGCTGCGGCACTTACCCTGCAGTCAAGCCATGAGTACCGCCACTGGCTCCTCCTCTATGCTCGGTACCTTGTGAATGAAGGTAAGGTCATTCCAAAGAAGGTTGTCTGTTAACAGTATTTTTCTCCCTTCTCTGAGCCCCTTATGCTAGAAGATCCTACATGCCCCCTAGTGTCTTTCCTGGGCCCTCCAGGCCATACCCACCCCACCATGTTTCTCAGAGTGCCTGCACCTTCAGCAGCATCCCCCACAGAGAGCAACTTGTGTTGGAAAAGGATAGTGCAGTGACCTCTAGCCACCTCTCATCCCTTAGTGGGCAATTCCTATCCTGTCTTATCAGCTTTCCTCTCCCTGGCTTCCAGTATGTGGCACAGACTGACTCCTCCAAAGCTCTCCTGTGACTTTCACAGTCCAGCTCTGCTTCCAGAGCTCCTCTACAGCTTTGCCGTCCTTTTCCTTGTCTGTTGTAGAAATCTAGCAGAGTCACTGTATCAAGGGAAAACATTGGAGTTGCTTTTCATTGTATCTAAGGAAAACATCAGGATGAATAGTTCTTTTCTAGAAGTGCTTTGACCTTGAAGAAATCTTGGTGGAAATAAGTGATTGTTCTCTGTGATTTATAGAGTTGTTTTTCTGAAGCAGTTTCACAGCCATTGCATGACTAGTCACAAGATGCTTCTGGAACACCTGGAGTTCTTGAGTTATTGGGTACTGCAAACAGTACACTTTTAAGTACTAAAGTGGCAGGGTGTGATGCTTTTCTTGAGAAAATCATATAGATTAGACAGGGACTTTGGTATGAGGAACTTGTTTACCCACACAAACAGCAGTGTAGCCATCAGTAAATATGTCTTTGAATGACTGTTCAAGGTTCAGTTCCTTAAAGGGTGGATCTTCCTGTTGCCACACAGGCCTAAAATCTGTCGTGGAGTGACCTTTCCACAGTACAGAGTACTCAGCATTTGTCCTTCATCACCTTGTCCATTTTGTTATGATTTAAAGAAAAGAAATCTAAGTATCTAAAAGACAGAAAATTGTACCAGTTGTCTGCAAATGTAACTCGTAGAGTTAGTATCTCATGCTTATCTGATTCAGTTTGAAGGTGTATGTTTGTTAGTAAACCTTATAGTCACAGTAGACATTACTGTTGAGCCTACCTTCCTCTCTGACTCTTTCTGTGCTTAGTATATGGTCACTGGCCTTCCTAAACATGTTGACCTCCCAGGTCTTTATACCTGGGTTATGTCAGCCACATGTTAGGTCATGTACCCTGCTCCTGAGAAATGGTTTGCTCCTTCCAGGGTGTTGAGAGCAGAACTCACTCTTATATATCATGGAGGCTCTGCCTCCTCTGGGATCTTCACTTGTTGGAGAGTACAAGAGGACACAATCTTTCCTCTTGTTTTCTTGGCTGTGAGAAGAGGAACTGTCTGTAAACCGTGTGAGACATTATTTACTTCTCCAATTCCTCAGATTCTAGCTTCATCCTTTTCATTCTCTCCAGTCCCTATGGCTTCAACTGTCTAAGCACTGCCTAAAGCTCTGCCTCTTTCTGGTAGCACCACCTCACTGTGGTTGCCTATGACCCTTGATGTCGCCATGTTCAGTTGTTATTCTGAAGTCGGCTTCCTAATCCATTCCCTCCCTTTTGAAGTTGCTTCCTAATTGTGATCTCTTCACACCATTGCCAAGTGGCTCCTGTTAACTCATTCCCCTTCACCAGTTCCCATGTTCCCCACAGCTTTTCATCACTGAGCTACGTGTGTCTTACTTCTTTGGGCCCAGGAGACAGCAAGGGTGCTGCCTGTCTTGTCCAGGGGCTGATGGATGAGTAAGAAACTACTATTCATGGGTCTCTAGGCCCCAAACAGCAAGAGACAGACATGTTTTGCTCATAGTAGGAAATATAATATTTTTTCATTCATTCCTGTGTGTATAACAACTTAGCATATTCTTGATTTTCATTTCCTTTAATAATATGTTTCTCTTTTTGTTGTTTTGTTTTTCTGTGTTTAGGGTTTGAATACCGACTCCGAGAAATATGCAAGGATTTGCTGGGTCCAGTTCACTGCTCTACTGGAAGCCAGTGGGAGTCAACAGTAGTGGTAGGTGCTTCTTTCTTTCTTTTCACAAGAGGTATACTGCATTTCACAAAGGTAAAATTTTGAAAATAAGACAGAATGTTTTGAGAGTTCTTCCCATGAGACATCCACTTGCTTACTTTAGCCACAGTATCAGTAGGATACTGGCATACTGATACTGCATATCTGGGCAGGAGTTCAGTAGGCGCTAATCACTCCTGTGCTGAGGGAAGTGACCTACCAGCACTCTTGGTGTGGTAATAATGAAGGATCATGTCAGGCTTGTTGGCACATGCCCTTGATCCCAGTACTTGAGAGACAGAGGCACGCAGATCTTTGTGAGTTCAAGGACAGCCTGATTTACATAGAGTTCAGGCCAGAACAGCTATGACTACATAGTGAGACCTACTTTAAAAAAAAAAATCATGTCCTGTCTTTGTGAGGACCAATGTCTCTAGTAAGGGAGCACACATAAGAGGGAAGGTTAACAAGCTACACTGAGACTGAATTGCCCCAGAGGAGTGGCAAGAATGTAGAGAAGGACATTGTAGATGAAACCCGTGGATGAGGAGAAGTAGCCTGTAGACCTGGACCAAACATTCTGGTGGAGGTAATGAGGAAGGCAGTAAAGGCTTGCTGCCCACATGAGGTACATGGGCAGACACACAGGAAGCGAGAAGGTGGTGTGGAATGATGGGGAGACCCGTGTAGAAAGTAGCCCTTTAGGCTCTCCCAAAGACCCAGGAGTCATTAAGAAGTTGTATTAATGTGATGGCCATGGAAGGGGCAAGGAGACAAATTCTGTATGTATTTAGTAGTAGATGAGTTGTGTGGAAGGAAAGGGATAATGAAATTTTCACCTTCATAGTTTTTGGTCTGATAAAGGTGGATGAGAATGCCTTTGAGTGAGTTGGAAAAGAAACCAATGGTCAAAGATAGGAGAAGCTACTAAGGATCCAAGAGTTAGCTCACAGCTAGCACCTGCTCTGACCAGGTACATTCTGGCATGATACAGCCTTAGTGTACAAGGCTGACCTAGTTCTCTTCTTGTAGAGAGGGACAGACTTATATGTACAATATCTTGGGTGTTTAGAAACAAAAAAAAGATAACTGGATAAATAGATATGGAGCTATTTTGTACTGAGTGATCTAAAAGGCCTAACTTCCTGAGTAGAGGAAACCAGAAAGTCATGCACATGTTTGACAGAAAGATGTCCAGGCAGAGGGAAGAGCAGGTGCAAAGGTCCTAAGGTCATAAGGAGTACTTAGAGTGTTAAGGAACAGCTATGCAGAGTGCCAATCAGAAGGCCAAAAGGATATGAGATGGCAAAGCTTGAAATGTCATCACAGGCTTTGAAGATGTTGCTGTGTACAGTGACTGATTCTGTATTCTGTTTGTTACTTTCATTGCACTACTTTCAGTTGGGTAATGAAATTCTGGGTTCAGAATCTTCCTCCTTAATGGCCCTGTTGATTATTTTCCTTAGACTTTAGCATTGAGTGCTATTGCTAGAAGATCTGTTATAATCTGATTTACACGATTTTGCTTTGGGGATCCTGCCTTGAGTTTTTTTTATTTATTTTTTTTTTGTACAAAAGTATACATGGTTGTATAAAGATTTATTATTGGTTGGTTTTTATCACCACATTAGAAAAGTAACTAACACGGTGGCTATTATGATGGGATTGCTTCTCTGTATGTTATTGGTATGATGTCTATGTGTTAGTTTTCTATCCTACCACTTCGTTGAAAGAATTTATCAGGTCTAAGATGTTTTGGGTGGGGTCTTTGGAATTTTCTTTTGGCTGCCAACCAGCTCCCAAATAAAGACATAGAGACTTACTATTAATTATGAATATTTTATCTTAGGCTTGTCCCACTAGCTCTTTTAACTTATTTTAACCTTTTTCTATTTATCTACATTTTGCCTTGGGACTTTTGCCTTTCTTTCATTCTGTATGTCATACTTTGCTGATTTCTCAATGTCTGTCTGGTGCCTGGCATCTTCCTGCCATCTCTTTTTCTTTCTTCCCCCTTGAGCTTAAATTTCTCCTCCTCTTTACTTTCCCTGCCCAGAAATCCTACCTATACATCCTTCCTCACTATTGGCTAGTCAGCTTTTTTTTTCAGACCAATAAGATGACTTAGGAAAGCAAGGTAAAACAACAACACATATTTACATAGTTAAACAAATATTCTGCCACAGTCTGTTGTAGTCAGGCTTTCTTTTCTGTTACCAGCCCAAATAATGCCTCACTGGCATCCCCCAGGTGCCTAGATTCATCTCCAGTTCCTGTTTTTCCTTGGAAGTTCCTCTTCTCTTTCCTGTCTAGCTATTGTCTGTTCAGCTTTTTATTACACCAATCACAGTAACACATATTCATACAACGTACAAATAGTTCACAATAGTCTCTTATGTATAGAATCATGCCATATGCAATAAGAATACTTTGACAGCTTGTCCTATTTGTATCCCTTTTATTTCCTTCTCTTGACTTGTTGGTCTAGATAAGACTTCAGGTACTATGTTGAGTAACAGTGAAGAGAGTAGACACTCTTGTTCTTGATCACACTAGGAATTTTTTGAGGCAAAATCATGTAAGGAATTGCACAACATCCTTAGCCATCAGAGAAATGCAAATCAAAACAACTCTGATATACCATCTTGTGTAAAAATGGGTAAGATCAAAAAACACTAATAACACCTTATTCTGGAGAGGATGTGGAGTAAGGGGAACACTTCTCCATTGCTGGTGGGAGTGCAAACTTGTTCAGCCACTCTGGAAATCAGCATGGTGGTTTCTCAGAAAATTGGGAAACAACCTACCTCAAGACCAAGCAATACCACTCTTGGGCATATACCCAAAGGATGCACACTCATACCACAAGCATATTTGTTCAACTATGTTTATAGAAGCATTATTCATAATAGCCAGAACCTGGAAAAAATTAGATAAAGAAAATGTGGTACATTTACACAATGGAGTACTACTCAGCAGTAAAGAAAAAATAGTTGGAACTAAATAAAAATCGTTCTGAGGTAACCTAGACCCAGAAATACAAACACAGCATGTACTTACTCATAAGTGGATATCAGACATAAAGCAAAAGATAAGCAGCCTACAGTCCACGTCCCCAGAGAGTCTAGGTAACAAGGAAGACCCTAAGAGAGACATATATGGACCCCCCTGGGAAGGGTAAATAGACAAGATCTCCTGAGTAAATTGGGAGCATGTGGGGGAGGGGAAGGGAAGAAGGGGAGAGGAATAGGGGAACGGGGAGGAAAACATGAGGGAATGGGATGATTAAGTTAGTGGAAGGACAGAATGGGAGAACAAGGAAAAAGTATCTTGATTGAGGGAGCCATTATGAGGCTAACAAGAAACCTGTCACTTGGGAAAGTTTCCGGAAAAAAACAAGGATGACCTCAGCTAAGACCCTAAGCAATAGTGGAGAGAGTATCTGAACTGTCCTTCCCCTGTAATAAGATTGATGACTACCTTAGACCTTAATTGTCATCATAGTACTGATGGAAGCAGATGCGGAGATCCACAGCTAAGAATTAGGCTGAGCTCTCTGGGTTCAGTCAAAGAGAGGGAGGAACGATAATACGAGCAAATGGGTCGAAACCATGATGGGGATACCCACAGAAACAGCTGATCCGAGGTAGTGGGAGCTTACTGACTCTGGACTGACAGTTGGGGAACCTGCATAGGACTGAACTAGGCTCTCTGAATGTGGGTGACAGTTGTGTGGCTTGAGCAGTTTGTGGGGCCACTGGCAGTGGGATCAGGATTTATCCCTGGTGCATTAACTGGCTTTTTGTTTCTATTGTGTGGAACTATATGAGCAGTATTAGCTCTTCTTTGAAATTCTGGTAGAATTTTGCAATGAAACTATCCAACCCTGATTTTTTTTTTTTAATATTGAGAGACTTTTGGGGACTGCTTCTATTTCCTTAGAGGTGGACAGGTGACAGGTCTATTTAAATTGTTTATTTGGTTTTGTTATAAATTTGGTATGTGGTCCATATCCAGAAGATTGTCCATTTCCTTTTGATTTTCCAATTTTGTGGAGTACAGGTTTTTGAAGTATGACGTGATGATTTTGTGGATTTCCCGTGTCTGTTGTTATGTCTCCCTTTTCATTTCTGATTTTGTTAATTTGGATATTCTCTCTCTACCTTTTGGTTAGTTTGAATAAAGGTTTGTCTCACACAAAGAACCTGGAGAAATCTCACACTAGCAACTTAAACAGCACACCTGAAAGCTCTAGAACAAAAACAAGCCAACTCACCCAGGAGGAGTACATGACAGGAAATAGTCAAATTGAGGGCTGAAATCAATAAAATATATCTGAGTGCAGACCAAATAGTTTTGAATCTACTAAAAATGACAGGGACCAGAGTCCGTATACAGTTACTCATACCAGGTCTCCATAGCATTGGAGGCAAGAATATCCAGAACAGCAGTCTTACTGTCCAAGCCAGGTCCATAAGGTGGAAGAGGGATATGGAAAAGACTGACCTTATTTTGTCAAGGCAAAAGTGGTGCAGTCAGTTTTCTAAGGTCCTGCAGTTTGTCCACAGTCTGGACCGGGTCCTGGCAGCCGGTGTTGCACTGGGGTCATCTCCCCCAGCGGTCAGCGTTGTTGTAATCCAGATGGAGACCTCATGGCGTCTCATAATCTATTTTGGAGACCTTGGGTTACTGTTAGGATATTGGAGTCTCTGTCTAATGTAATAAGCTTTTTAACTATGATTTTAAATGTCATTTTCTGCAGATCTCTGAAGTATGAGGGCTGCCTAGGCACGTCTGCTTAGACAAACCCTGCTTTTTATTACCTGTTTTAAGTTTGACTTTGAAAACATACACAGGGAACTGAATAAGGCCCATTCCTGTAACTTACCATATCAGCACTTTAAAGATGACTAACTTGTATTTTTCAACAGTCTACAATAAGTTAGTAGCTTTAACAAGACTAGAACTCCAAACTCTGTAAAGAAACCGAATTAGTCATTTTGAAGGTAAACACAGAACAAGTTTATATCTAGCTGTTAATGCTGTCTCCTGCAAAGGCGAGGAACAGGCTGCAAAGTGAAATGGGAAGAGGGGGAGTCTAAGAGCTAGCATTGCTCTAGGGCAAACCGAGAGTCAGATCTATCTTTTTGCTGCTCTATAGAGCCCACCTTGGCAGGTGTGTACTAAGCTGACTTGGGAAAACTGCCATGAGCCTTACATTTTTCCCCCTTCACAAGTACCGATGACAGGACTCAGTCATGGATCCCGTCTGCCCAGGGAGTCAAGGGGGTGATGCTGGAACCTTAATACCATCAGTTGAACAGTATTGGCCCGTCCTCGAACAAAAGCCATCAAGTCTGTTGATAAGAAGCAAGAGTGTTAGAGCTGGAAGCAAAGTTTTAACCAAGGAGACCAATTAAGCAAGTTTTCATCCAACTTCTCTGTGAGTGTTTTTTTTAAATTAACAAGGCCATTGAATTTTTAATTACTCCAGAGTGATTGACACAAAAACAATATTGTTTTACCAGAAGAGGGGGCCTAAACCTCTTAGTATTAATACAACCTCAGTTTTTCTTTCTCTTTTTTTTCTTTTTCATAATTAAGAGATGGACAGGCAGGAGGTCAGCACTTACTACCTCATCAAACATGGTTGGAGAAATTTTAAATCCTTAGGGCAACCTGGTCCAGTTAAGGTGCCAGCTGTAACCTCCCTCTGCATCTGTCTATTCAAAACAAAGATGGGTTGACTCATCTGCCAATGGGAGGCCGAAAAATGCATCTTTAGGTCCAAGACAGTGTACACTTGTTTCTCTGGAGGAATCAGACTCATGTGAGTGGATAGGTTTGGGGTCTGATGGTCTCAGCCCTCTTATTCATGTCCCTCAAATCTTGGATGGGTCTGTCATGAGAGGTCCCAGGTTTCTTCATAGACAAGAGAAGTGTTTTCCAGGGTGACTGGCACGGCAGAAGTTCTGTCTCTCTAAGCCAGTCAATATGGACTACAATGCCCCTTTTGCTTCCTTGGTCATTATTTAATCTGGATAGTGTTAGCTGGACTGATTAGTTGAACAATTATCAGAATTTGATGTTTGGCCAGTGGGTTGGGGGTGTTGGTTTCTGCCTATTCCCCCAGGAATCTTTTGTTGTAAATCTGAGAGGTAACCCAATTCAATATTTTGGTTGGAGCAGGACTTTCAGCTAGGATATATTTTTCTGACTGAGCCTAAGACCAAAAATTTTCAGTTCCTCCAGGAACTGGGACCTATTCACAACTTAAAATCCCTCTAACTTCTGTAACTTCTTTCTAATATCTGACTAGGTGACAGGCAATGTTGAGCACCTGCCCATTCTCCAGTGCATCTGGGTCTAAGGGTGTATAGGTATGGTAAGGCTCTAGGAGGTGCTTTAGGTATGCAGCAGGATGCTTTGAGGTACCCTGTATGACCTCACTTCCCCTCGACAGGTCTATGGTCTTCCTTGGTGCTATTTGTAGCCTAGCCAGGAAAGTCTGGCTGTAGGTGTCTAGTGCTCTGTTACCTTGGTCTGTGTTAGGATCTCAATGTGATAAGTGTCATCAGCCAGAGAATCCCCTGTCTGGAGCCAAGACTGCATTCTTTGCTTCCAGCCTCACGTGGTCCCTTTTTTTCTGATGTGAACAGGATGGCCAGTAACTATTGACAGTCATCCTAGGTGGGCTGGCGGGAATAGAAAACAGTCTCTAGGAGAGAGCTTGCAGTTTCTCACAGAAAGGGGGGTTCTGGGACTTCAGCTCTGCAGGTCATTGGCTGGGAAGGGAACATATATCATGAATGGGGGCTTCTTGCTTGACTCCTTCTCCAAAGGAGTCTGGGGGTTTGGCAGAGGGGAGGAATGACAGAAACCGCTAGGGTCTGGGTCAAGTCAGAGGAGTTCAGGGAATCAGGGATGGTAATTGAGGCATCTGCTGTATTCTGGTAGGGGGCATGATCGGAACCTTGGGTATGCAGGAGAGACATAAACTTGGGAGGAACCCTTTGTAAGGGGAAAAGAAGAGTAAAAGGCCACTGGGCCCAGGCCCCTAATAGGGTCATCATTCTTCATCCAAGGACAAAGGGTGGGGAAGTTCTTCATTCTGGGTCACTGAATAAAAATTTTGGTGCTTTTTTCCTCTTGGGGCTTAGCTACTAGAATCTTGATACTAGCTTTAAGGGAGTAAGTTCTGAGCCACGGAGGAAGCTGTTGCTAGAGACTTAACCAAATATCCATTTAGGGAAACTAATCAGGGTGGCCAGAATTTCCTGTGATCATCAGCTATGCTGCTTAGGCCTTTTGGCTATCATATGTTCCTGCAGATGGCTGTCAAAAGAGGGTCACTCTTAACTCACAAAGGGTCTGGAAGACTTTGTATGCACCCTGAAAATAGTGGAGGAAACAGTCCAAAGATGTGAGCTGGTTAGAAGCAGAGCTGCCCATAGTTTCTCTTTCTGGATCTCAATTCCCAGTGACAAGTACCAGACCCATCAGAAGAGACAAAGACAAACAAGACAGGAACAGACAAACTAGGGGTGGCACTCATGCATCTGAACAGACCTGGGGAATGTGGTGACAGTTCACACAGATCCTGGACATTGACCAGTGGCTGTACTGACCTCTGCTATGTGTCCAAACAAAAGACACCTTAAGCAGACTTACCTGGAAGTGACAAATCAGGTGACCCACTGAAGGGTATTTAGACAGGGGCATGGGAAGGTCTGGGTTGCTGTGAACAACAAGTTCTCTCAGCCGTGACCTTGTGCCGAGACCTTGGGGTTGGTCAAACTGCTGGTGAGCATCTTGAAAGGATTTTGTTGTGGGATAGAGACCCAAAGACCATTTATCATGACCAGAGTCGGAATTGAGAATCTGTAGTAAGCTGGCAACTGCCTAGAGAGAAACATTTCTCACAGAGTAGCCTCAAATGCATTTCACAGGGAGCTTTAAAGGCAAAGGAAAACTACATACTGGTTGGCAGTTGTAGGAAAAAGTAAAACAGGCAGTGTAACAGAAGCCAAAAGCATGCAGCTAGCTGGGGCATTTTCACCCTGAGTTTCTAGAACAGGGTTGGGTGCTTTCTCACTGGGCTTTACATGGTGGAGATAGAAAGGGGTGGTGGTGGTGTCAGTTTCAAGCTAAACCACAGATGGCCCAAGCTGAGGGAAGATGGGGGAACCTTTACCTGGTCACTGTTGTTACAAATTTGTCTAATGGTTTGCCAGTTTTGTTAATTCTTTGAAATAACCAGCTCTTCCTTTTGTTGATTCCTTGGATTATATCTTTTATTTTTGTTTTCTTAATTTCAGTCCTGGTTGTGGTCATCTCTTTCTGTTTACTGTTTTTGTCTTTGGTTTGCCCTTGTTTTTCTAAGGCCCAAAGGAACATCATTAAGGTATTACTTTGAAGTTTCTCAAATTTTTTTTGATGAGCTAAATGCATATAACAAATAGAATGAATATGTGAATATTAAAATAACATCTACCCCCATTGCATTGTTGGGGTCTACATATAACCCAGGAAACTCTCTTGAGGTCTCCAGACCTCTGTGGAAACTAAATCTTGAGCAGGAAGAGGTAAATTCACTGTGTCAGTACAAGGAGGTTTGCACTCTGAGTGAGATATCTCAGAGACCTCAAATACTGTGCAGAGAAGGCTAGAGACATTTTGAACTCTTGAGGACAAGGTAGGCATGACTCATCTTCACCGTAGAGTCCCATGGGGGTTTCTCTGGTTGCTTGGGGGTCCTGGAGAGAGTCCTAAAGGATCCCCCACTAGGACTGAGTCCTATCTGAGAGGCAGGCTCACCTGGTGAGAACCTCATTTCCAAGGGGCCTTTGTTTTGAGGGGGTCTGTTCGTTCCCATATTGAGTGACATGTGGTCCTGAAACACTGCCAAACAGTGCTCTAGGTGTGATCAGGAGACTCTGGACAGTCACCCCTGATGTGATTGGTCTGGGACCCTGAGGTCCATTGGTCATGCCTATAAAGCTGGGCATCCTGGCCTTTGAGCTCTGACTCTCCTCCCTGCTCTGGCTGGGTGGCAGATTTAGGAATTTATAAACTTTTTTCTTAGGGCTGCCTTTATTATGTCCCATAAGTTTTGGTCTGCTTGTCTTCTTTTACATTTTGATTTCTTCCTAGACCCAATTATCATTCTGTAGTGTATTGTTTGGTCTATATAAGTCTGTGTGCTTTCAGTGGTTTCTATTGCTGTTGATATCTAGCTTTATTCTGTGGCCAGAGAGAATGTAGGATCTTATTTCAGTTTTATTGTATTTGTTGAGACTTGTTTTATGTCCTAATATGTGGTCTATTTTGGAGAAAATACTATGGCTGCAAAGAATAATATGTATTCTTTCGTGTTGGAGTGAAGTGGTCTGTATGTATCTGGTAGGTTCATTTGGTTAATGATTTCATTTATCTCCACTGCTTCTCTGTCTAGTTTTTGTCTGGATGGCCTATTTGTTGTGGAGAGTGAGTTTACAACCAGTAGTATGTCCTTTATGAAATTAGGTGCCTCTGTTGTTTGGTGTGTATGTGTTTAGAATTGTAATACCCTCTTCTTGGGTTGTGTCTCTTAATAAGTATGTTGTGATCTCTCTCATCTTTTCTGGTTAGCTTTGGTTTTGCAGTTCATTATGTCAGATATTAGAACAGCTACACCTGCTTGTTTCTTAGTTGTGTTTAATTAGAATACAACTTTGTAACCTCTTTACTCCAAAGTGATTTCTGTCATTGATGGTGAGGTGTGTGTCTTTGAGGCAGCAAAAAGGTAGATCCTGTTTTCTTATCCAATAAGTTAGTCTCTTTATATTGGGAAATTGAGGCCATTAATATTCAGAGTTATTCTAGAAAGATTTGTGTTAATTCTTTTCATTTTGTTGTTTTCTTAGACTTCTTTTGATTAGCTCATCATTTCATCATCACCATCATTTATACCCCAGCAATGCTTAAGCATACGTGGGCAGCCCATTTATGGCAGTTCTCCAGTTGTTCCAATCCTGGGCAGTCCTAGATGCATGTGTTATTGTCATACCCAAGGTTCCACAGTCTTACTTTATGCTGTCTATCCAATGTTTTTGGGGCTTTTCTCTTTGTCTTATCTTTTGCACTCCTCCAAACAGTGCTATCTTCGGGTATCTGCCTTCATTCATTCCCATAACATGGCCAAAGTATCTCAAGCACCCTTGCCGTATCCTGTAGTTCACTCCTCTGTAGATGGATATATTTCTTAAAATCATGGTTGCACAGCCTATCTCTTCATGTGACATCTAGAATCCTCCTGAGTCATGCCATCTCAAACATGTTCAGCCGCTGCTCTGAGGAGCGTTTCATTGTTCAGGTTTCAGAGTTGTAAAGAGGGCAGCTCAAGACAAGTGTCTCATAGACTTGTAATTTTGTTGTTGTCATTAGGTCTCTTTCTGACCAGACCTCTCCTAGTGCCTGGATACAAACCTCGCTGCCCCTATCCGCCTCTTGACGTCTGAAATAGTTCCCTCTTTTGAGCTGAGATTTCCTTCCAGATAGACAAAGTTGACTGTTTTCTTGAAGTTTTATTACAGTGTTAGAATCTTGTGCACCCTTCCCATGTGTTGTATCTCAGTCTTCTCAATGTTTACTTTCCTACGGAGGTTTTCACTGACTTCCACCACTCTATTTACCATGGCCTGCAGCTCATTTGGACTTTAAGCAAGTAGTGCTGTATCATCAGTGAAACAAAAGTTGTTGATTCACACACCGTCTATCTACACGCCTTTCTCCTCATCCTCCAGGGCTGTTGCTGCTATTAATTCTAGGACTGCTCAAGTTACAGGGGCATTAATTTGTTGGGCCACAGCAGTAAGATCTTTTCCTCCATTATCCCGCAAATGACTAAGGGCAGAACAGACGAAATCCTAGCCGAAGCCCAGTGCAGATTCAGAGCTAACAGGAGCACAATTAGATCTTCACTTTGAGGCAACTGGCAGAAAAATATGAAGAATATGAAAAAGATGATTTGTCTGTTAACACCGACTTTAACAAGGCATTAGATAGCATTTGGAGGAAAGGACTTTGGGAAACAATGAGGTTCTACAGATACCCAGAGGAAATCTTAAGAATACTAGAAATCTTAAGAATACTAGAAAATGCCTATAAAGATACGTTTGCACCCGTCACAGTCTGTGAGAACTAAGTGATCAGTTTAAGACAATTGTAGGAGAGTTGCAGGGATGCATCCTCTCACCACTACTCTTTAATATTTTTTTTGATTAGCTACCTTGCCATTATTAATCTATTCCCCATGACTTCTTGGTGTGTTTATCTGTCTCTTCAGAGTGAATTATCCTTTCTAGTGGCCTCTGTAGAGCTGGCTGAGTCAGCATAAATTCCTTTCATCTGATTTAATCATAGAGTTTTCAATATTAGTAGGTAGTTTTGCTGGGTAAAGTAGTCTGTATTGGCATTTGTGGTATTTCAGAACTTGGAATCTTCTGGCTTTAAATGTTTTCTTTTGGAGGCATTATTCTGATGGATCATCAGCAACTTGAGCTTTCTCTCTTGTGGCTTTTAATGCTCGTTCTCTATTTTATGTTTTAGTGTTTTATCTTTAATATGTTGTGGAAGTTTCCTTTTCTGGTCTTTTCTGTTTGGATTTCTGTAGGCTTTGTATCTGCAATTTCTACCCTTCCTCATCCTGTGAGACTCACACACCTTGATGGTTCTTCTGCTGCCTTTTGGTGTATCTCCATGTCTGGTTTTCCTCCCTTGAGTAAGCTCTGACCAACTGGTTGTTGGAGACAAGAGATCTTGGGAGGTAGGGTGCAGTCAGGAGAGCTCTTAGGTCCAGAGGCTGAGGGCCTACCTGGGAGCGCTGAGAAGTGAGGTCCCAGGGGAACAAGTGGCTCACAGGGTAGGAGGAAGTAGTCCTAGTCTGAGGGGTGGTTGATGGAAGATCTATAAGTAGCCAGGTCTCCTGGCATCACTTGGAGGTGATATCGCAGAGGAACCCTTGGACCTGTGGAGTGAGGCAGAGTGGTGGATGGTTTGCAAGATGGGAAGGGCATGAGAGGGAGGTCCTAGAGTTGTTGTGCAGACTGTGAGGTGGAGTGGAGTGGAGCCTACCTAGTTAATGGTGTGGGTGAAAGCAAGTCCTAGTGAAGTTGAGAGGGAATTGTCTGACTTTAGTATTTGCTGTTGTTATATTTTATACTCGTTAGTTTATTAGCTGTAACCGGAGTATGGGTATATACATGTACATGAATTTCAAGGTTATGTTTTAGTTTTGGTGGTTTTTCTAAGGAAATATAAATATAAAATTTGCTGTAATCTCTCTTCATGTGATAAGATACTACTATACTACTTTACCCATTGTAAGACACCTAAATTATTTTTTAGAATATTTTATGTGTATGGGTATTTTGCCTACATGTATGTGTACTACATGTGTGCCTGCAGAGGTCAGAAGAAGGTATTGGATCCACTAGAACTGGAGTTATAGATGGTTGCCAGCCACCGTGTCAGTGCTGGGAACTCAATCTGGATCCTCTGCAAGACCAACAAGCGCTGTTAAAATAGATTTTTTTATTTATATATTTTATGTATACGAGTGCTTTGTCTGCATGTAGCATGTATGTCTGCACACCAGAAGAGGGCATGAAACTACAGTTATAAATGGTTGTTATCTGCCATGTGGGTGCTGGGGATTGAACTCAGGACTTCTGGGAAAGCAGGCTCTTAACCGCTGCGTGGTCTCTCTAGCCCCATGAATCTGTTAAAGTAATACTTTCATATTCTTCTGATCTCATATGTTATAAACCACAGACCATGGTTTCATTGTCTTCTTTAAAAAGCAGGTCTTTTTGATGTTTTAGATTGTTTTAACCTATAATTTTTAAACCCTTTGGAATATGTAGAATGTTGAGCATCTGCCCCTTTTTTTTGTCTCATTTGAATAGCCAAGTTTTTCAGTAGCACTTACTGAATAGCCCCCTCCTTTTTCTCCCACTGTATTTCCTTTATGGTTTATTTTGCTTATCAAAGTGTGGATCTGATTACAGGATCTATTTAGGTTTCCATTGCTTCAATTTCAAGTTCCTTAGTCTGTAGGAATAGTGATTAACTTTTTGATTTCATCCCTGATCTTAGTTCTTTCTTTTCTTCTGCTGATTTAGGGTTTGCTTTATTCTTGTTTTCCAGTGCATTGTTTGGTTTGTTTGCCTAAGATTTCTCTGAGTTTTCCAAGTGGGCACTTAGAGATAGAAATGTCCCTCTTAGGATTGCCTTCATTGTATCCCATAAAATTTGGTAAGTTGTGTGTTTGTTTTTATTCATTTATAGAATTTTAAAAATTCTTCCGTGAATTAGCCCATCCATCATTCAAATATGCTGTTCAAACTTTGTCAGCCTGTGTTTTCTGTAATTTCTCTTCCTATTAATTTGTGGTCTTACTCAATTTTGATAAGAATACAAAGAATTCTTTGATTTTTTTTTCTTTCTTTCTGTATTTGTTGAGACTTACTTGCTTTGTATCCTGATGTTGTAGAAAAAGTTCCATGGGCTGCAGAGAATGAGAATCCTTTAGTGTAAGTGAAATGTAAGTGACTTGGTCCATTTAATCTGTGGAGCCATTTAATTCTACTCCTCTTTTTTTTTTTTTCTTTCTGGTTGACCTGTCAAAAGGTGGGAGTGAGAGTCCCTGGCTGTTACTGCTTCAGGGTTGCTCTGTGACTTTATACTTAGTGTATCTGCTGTGAAACTGAGTCAGCCTGTGTTTGATGGGTATTTATTTAGAGCTGGAATATTCTTTTGGTGGACTGCTTCCTTGATCAGTACGAATGGACCCCTCTTATCTCTGAGTAGATGAAGTCTATTTTATGGGATATTAGACTAGTACACTTGCTTACTTTCGTTGTTTTTATTGTTGGGTTGTTTTGCTACCATTTGCTTTGAAAACCTTAAGGTGGTGGCGCCTGTCATTGTTGGTGAGGTATGTTTCTCAGAAGAAGCAGAAGGAAGGTTCTTCTCCTCTTCACTCCTTCCCTCCCTCCTTTCTTCCTTTTCTGAGACAGTTTTTCTATGTAGACCAGGCTGGCCTCAAACTCAGAGATCACCTGCCTTTGCCTTCTGAGTGCTGGGATTAAAGGTATGTCGTTCCCCGCCAGGATCTTGTTTTATAATTCAGGCTTCTAGTCCTTATCTTTTTGTTGGGAAATTCCAGCCATTGATATTCAGGATATTCAGTTATTACTGAAAGATGTATGATGATGCTTATCATTTCATTGTTTACATACTGTGTATGTGTGTGTGTGCGTGCATGCATGCACATGTTTCTTGGTTTGGTTTCCTTTTAAAATTTAGTTTTGCTTATTTTTTCCTCCGTATCCTCTTGTGTATGTTTATTTTTCTCCTCAGTTGAAAGTATTCCTTTCAGGATCCTCTGTAAGGCTGAATTGGTGGTTATAAAATTGCTTCTGCCTACTTTTTAAAAAACGATTTATTTTAATATGCGTGTGTGTGTATGCATGTGCATGCATGCTATATGCATGCTGTGCATGTACAGGTGTCTGTGGAGGCCAGACCAGGGCGTGGTATCTTCTGGACCTGGAGCTACAGATGCCACCCAATGTGGGTACTGAGAACTGAATTTGGTTCTTCTGAAAGAACAGCCACCTGAGCCATCTGTCCAGCCTTCCTTTAACCTGCTTTCATTGTGGAGAGTTTTTCTTTTTTTAGATTTCATTTTGCCTCCCAACCACAGTTCTCCCTCTCACCCCTCCTCTTGCCTCCCTTCTTCTCCCCCCAGCCCACTCCCCCATACACTCCTCCTAATGGGTAAGGGCTCTCATGGGGAATCAACAAAGTTCCGCACATTAAGCTGGGACAGTACCAAGNCCCACTAAGGCTGAGCATGGCTTCCCACCACAGGGAACGGGCTCTAACAAGCTAGATCATGCACCAGGGATGATCCTGGTCCTATGCCAGGGTCCTCTCAGATAGTCCAAGCTTCACCACTGTCTCCCACACATAGAGGGCCTCATTTGGTCCCATGGAGTCTCCACAGCTGTCAGTCAAGAGCTCATGAGTTTCCACAAGCTTGGTCTAGCTGTCTCTGTAGATTTCTCCATTATGAACGTGACCTCCCCTGCTCATATATTCCATCCTCCCTCTCTTTGGCTGGATTCCCAGAGCTTGTCCTGGTGCTTGGTTGTGGATTTCTGGATCTGGTTCCATCAGTTAACTGGATGAAGGCTTTATGATGATAGTTGGAATATTCACCAATTTGGTTACAGGGGAAGGATAGCTCAGGCACCCTGGAGAGTTTTTCTTCCATTTTAACAGATAGTTTCGCTGGTATATTAGGCTGGCTTCCCAACTATGTTTTTGTATAACTTGAGAAGCACATCTCTCTAAGCCGGCTTGGCTTTTGAGGTTTCCATTGAGAAGTAATTACTGTGGCCTGGCTTTCTGTGTGATTTGGCCCTTCTCTCTTGGGGCTTGAGGTACTCTTTCTTTGTGCCCTGTGCATTTAGCATTTTAACTGTTTACTTGGTATTCTGTGAGTTAATCTGAATGGTACTTTCCTTAAATTTGGGAAATTTTCTTCTTTGATTTCATTGCAAATATTTCCTGTTCTTTGGCATGAAATTCTTCTCTTGTACATTCAAGATTCACAAATTTTGCTTTCTCTTAGTATCCCAAAGATATTGTCGTTATCATTAAATATACTTTTTAATTTTTTGTGACAGGATCTCATTATGTATTTCAGGCTGTCTTTTAGCTCGTTGAAATCCTTCTGTTTCCACTTCCTGGGGTTAAAGGTGTGAACCACTACACTGGGCAGAGGCAGTGGGAGTAGTGATTGTTGCTATTACTGCTGCTTCCTCCTCCTCCCTTCTCCTCCCCTCCTCTGCTTTCCTTGTTTCCCTCCCTCCCTTC
>LOEQ01005957.1:1410-11590 GCA_001685075.1 Bramus lutescens | reverse complement strand
GACAGTGTTTAAATGAATACAATTTGTGTGTTGTTATTTCGGGATATAAGCTAGCCGTGCGGGAGTCAGGCGGGACGAAAAACAGGTCCGCTCCCCCAATCATTACAACACAATAATAACATCTTGAATTTTGCAGGCAAATGGACGGAGCTAGAAAACATCATTTTGAGTGAGGTAATCCAGATACTGAAAGACAGTTATCATATGTACTCACTCATAAGTGCTTTTAAAATACAAATCAAAGAAAACCAGCCCAGAAATGACAATCCCAGAGAACCTAGACAACAATGAGGACCCTAAGAGAGACATACATGGATCTAATCTACATGGGATGTAGAAAAAGACAAGATCTCCTGAGTAACTTGGGAGCATGGGGACCTTGGGAGAGGGTTGAAGGGGAGGTGAGAGGCAGGGCAGGGTATAGAGAAAAAAATGTAGAGCTCAATAAAAATAATGAAAAATAAAAGTTACTATCTACAACAACAACAACAACAAAAAAGAAATTGAAAGTGGTTATTCAAGGATAGGAATGGTCTTGCCGTTAGATACTAACTGTGCTGTACTTTGTTCTGCCTTTGTTTATAAACAACTTCTGACATAAATTCAGGGCTGGTTGGTATTCACCTCCAGTCCTCCTGGATCTATCCTGTTTTCTGTCTCAGTTTCTTACAATCTGCCATTTCCTCAATCTCACGTCCCCTTGCAGGTACTGTACCCGACTTTGTTGGAGCAGGCTCTGACATCTAAATGAGAGATCTCCACCAAATCCTCCTCTCAGGGCTCATGGAACAATGCAGAGGACAAGGCAGAAAGATTATAAGAGCCATTGGGAATGGAGGACACCAAGGAAACTGTTTTCAATCCACAACAGGACCGCCACACATATGAACATCTAGAGGCAGTAGAAGCATGCTTAGGGCTGTTACAAGTCCAAACCAGACAGGGTCCCAGGATCGAGATGGGGACGTGGACATCATCTCACATTCCTAACCAAGAGGCTAGCTCCACTTATAACCACAGCGAATAAAAAATGATGTTTTTCCAGGGGAGTCTCACTGGGTATATAAACCACATGTAAGGGCATGGCTCATGCCCAGCAGTAGACGGTCAACACAACATGAACTCAAAGGAGGCATTTTTAGAGATTTGTTGTTATATATTGCTTTGTTTGGGAAATTTTGTTTTGAATTTCACTTGTTTTTTATAGTTTCAGATTTTCAGGTTTTTTGGTTTGTGTGTTTTTTTGTCTATATTGAAAATGAATTTTTCCTTGCATAATTTATCCTGATTGTGGCTTCCTCTCCTATTCTGCCCAGTTTCTTCCCACCTCATCTCCCATCCAGATCTACTCCTTTTCCTTCTCTCATTTGAAAACAATGGGGCTTGTACATGATGATAAAAATAAAATATAAAATAAAACGAGAGCTAGCATATTGGAATTGGACAAAACCAGCAGAAGAAAAACAACCTAAGAGCCCAAGAGAAGGCACAATAAACAGAGACCTACTTATTTGCACACTCAGGGATTTAATAAAAACACCAATCTGGAAGCTAAAATATAAGCAAAGCATTGGGTGCAGCCCTGTGCATGCTGCCCCTGTCTCGTGAGTTCACACGAGCTTTGCACAGTGGTTGTAGAGGGTCTTGCTCTTCTGGTGTCCTCTATCCCCTTGGTCTCCCCTGTTCCACCTGCCTCCTTTTCCAGGTTCCCTGAGCCCTGAGGGGAGGGATTTGATGGAGAAATCCCTTTTAGGGCTGAGTGTTTCAAGGTGTCTCATTCTTTGCTTGATGCCTGACAGTGGGTCTCTGTATTTGTTGCTATCTGCGGCAGGAGAAAGCTTCTCTGGTGATGACTAAGCAAGGCACTGGTATGAGTGTTGCAGAATCTCATTAGGAGTCATTTTATTGTTGTTTTTTCTTTAGAATAGTAGAATTTCAGGTACACCAGATGTACCGGACACTTCTTCAGATACATCTCCAGAAGCAAGAAGTGGGAGGCCATGGTGCTTATGTAATCAGGAGCATTGCTCTTTTTCAGTCATGGCCAGCAGAACAGTGCAGGTTGACCTGTATGCTGGTCCTCAAATCCTGGGAGAAAGTAGAAGTATACATAGCTTTTGTGCTCTTGGAAAATATGGCTAAATTGTTCAGTTTGGTGGAACCAAATTCTCAAGAGCAAGTAGCTTTTCTGTCCAGAGTCCTAAAGTAGTCCAGTTCTAGTTCTGGGAAACTGGACTTCTCCAGCTCTTGGCCTTCATTCTTTGGAAACTGTTGTCCTGAATGCCATTGAGGGCAAAGACTGTACCAACAAGCTGGACAAGTACTTCACCACCCGAGACTTCTGAAGTGTTTTGGATACGTGTGTGGCCTAGGCTGTCCTGCTTTCTGCTGCTGGCTGTGTTCATAGTTCTGTGTGAGCAGTTCCAGCCTTTCCTGCAGAGGGGCTCTGTTTACAAAGTGTACCTCCACAGGATTGGGCAATTCTTTGGTGAGCTGTCAAAGCAAACATCCTCCAATGGAGGCTCCCTCGAGAACATGCTTAGTAGACTCATGGGCTCCTCAGAGCAGAAGAAAGGAGAAGAGAGCCAGAATGACAGCAGCCTCATTGAGCTGCACACAAGCTGCCTGAGCAGCATGAAGATGCCTATGGCCAGCACCACTGGAACGGATCCAGTGCCAGGCTAGGTGTGAACCCCTTTACCCAACAGACACCTGATCCATAGCTGGAGGTGCCACCTCCAGAATACAGTCTGCCCCTATTTATGTCTGGTGGTTGAGGGCTCTGAGTCCAAGACCCACAGCAAGGACCAGCTCCTGCTGGCCATCTGTGTTCCTTCACATCTCGCACAATTAAGCACAGGTCTTGCTGTGGCATCCTGTTGCCATTTTGTCTCTGGTGGAGAGCTGCAGCGGAAAAGGCAGTCTGGCATCAGTGACCAGTATCCCTGTCTAAAGCAGCTATGAGGAGTGGTGGCCATTGCTGAGAGTCAGGCAGGATCCTGAATCCTGCAGATGAGATTGGTTTCTTGTTTGTTTGATTTCTGTTTGGACACAAAGTCATTCTGCAATCACGGTGAGTGTCTTAGGGACAGAACATGTGCTGTGGTGTCCAAGATTCTTGGAGGTCCCATTCAGTCATTCAAACTGCAGGCCTTCTGTCCCATGAACCCCTTGCTGCTGCTGTGCATATACTATATAGGGTGTAGTAGGTTTTTGATGTGGGATTCCCCTCTGTATGCTGTGAATATATTTTATTACAATTTGTTAACAAAGAAGATGCTTTGGCCTACAGAAGGGCAGAATAGAGTAAGGCAGGAATTCCAAGCAGATGGAGGAGGAAAGAAGGCAGAGTTAGGGAGACAACATGTTGCTGCTGAAGGAGACAGACATCGGAGAAACTTAATGGTAAATCATGAGCCACATAGATTAATAGAAATGGGTTAATTCAAGATGTAAGAGTTATCTAAAATATGCCTAAGCTATTGGCCAAGCAGTGTTTTAATTAATATAGTTTCTGTGTGATTATTTCAGGTCTGGGCAACTGAGAAACGAATGAGTGGTCTCTGCTCGTTTTCATGCCCTTCATGTTGCAGTATTTAGTTTTACTGGGTGAGGGATTTTGCAACCGAGTATTTTAGGACTTAACCAAATTATGACTCCAGGAATGAGCAACTGCCTCCACTATCACAGATAACGTTTGTGCTACCAGTCCTATTATAAAGAGAGACACTTTAATGTTCATAACTAAAATAAATAAGAGTTGTAGATTAAGACAACTCTGTCTTGCTTGACAAGTATAGAAATATGAATTATTTAATGTAAAAAATGGAATTTAAAAGGAAGGCTTGTGTTACCTGCTGAATATAAATTCTTTCTACTGGAAAAACAAATCAGTTCTGATTTTTTTGTTACTTTATATACTTGTACACTATTAAAATAAAAGACGAAAAAGTTCATTCAGAAATTTGATCCCATGTTTTCACCAAATAATGAACACAAGGAATGAAACAAAGAAAACCCTGAAACTCACACTACAGTTGACAAAATGCGCTGGTGAAAATGAAGGGGAAGGTGAATCTTCATCCAGTATTGGTGGGCTTGCAATGCATGTGCTCTTTGGGAAATCAGTGTGGAAATGTATCAAAAGAGCTTACATTAGGTATTTTATATGACTGAGCTATGCAGACTTGATATCTATCCACAGGTGTACTTGTTCAGCCATGTCTCTCACCATTCTATTCACAATACCTAAGAAATGAAAGCAGCCTGGCTGTCCTTCAACAGGTTAATGGATGTTTGGTTTAAGTATACAACTCTTTTCAGCTATAAAGACAAATAAAATCCGCAAACAAAATTGATGGAACTGCAAAAGATTATACTTAATGAGGTCACCCAGGTCCAGAAAATCAAATGCCCTCTGTCTCCTCTTATTTGTAGATCCTAGAACCAAATCTTCTTGACTTGAATGTTTAACCTTGAGTAACCCATAGATTCTGGGAAAGTAGAAAGGGAGCATTGTGGGAGGATGGAACATAGTTTTAAAGAGGTAAATAGGTGCTATGAAAGGAAAAAAATAAAAGTAGGGGACTTGATTAGGCAAAAGCAAGCGAGTACTACATGGGAAGAGTGAAGAGGAGGGAAGAATACATAGAGGGAAGGAAGGGGGAGAGGAATGCATAGGGAGAGGGGAAGGGGCACAAGTAACACTGAAGATGTTTGAGAAACAAGAGCAAGCCTATTGTTTTATATGCATACTTAAAAACACATTGTGTTAGAGCAGTTGCTCCACATAGTGGGATAATGCACCCCCTCAACCTGTAGATTAGATAAAACCGTCCAGGGGCAGCTATGAAAAACATCCAGTTGAGGTGTTAGTATGTACCAAGAGACCTCTAAAAGAAATAGAGGCTAATGCCATTGCTTTGGTTACCTGCTAGAACATCCAGGGTGAGATCCTATTGCTGAAGACACCCCACCCTAGGGCCATCAAAGTGTCATTGATCTGGAAGCTACCTCCCTGAAGGATAACCCTCAGGTATTTGTGAGGTACTATGCAAGGGGAACATGTTTGAGCTACCCAGATAAAAAGGTTGAAAACTAAACAAAAGGCATAACAAGCCATGCCTAACAGTGCTATAAATAAAAGCACATGCAACTTTGGGACAGCCAACACCTACTTAATTGAACCTAATGTCAACTCAACTTCAGAGAACGCATGCATTGTATCATAAACCTAGCCAAGAACCCATGGGTGGACACATGTCATAGCCCCTAAAAGAAAAACTGCTACCACCGACTATATTACTAAAGGATTTTCTTTTTGTTGTTTTGTTGTTTGAGTCTTCACAAAGCCTCTTTAGTAGAATGAATCTGCCTTTGTACAGGGAGTTTGAAAGTACCCATTCCATCTCTATTCTGTTAATTTATGAAGTGTTGTTTGTAGTTCTTTTAACGTCTGTTTGAATCCACCTGGATCCAAAGATTTTGTAGCTGTTTATTTTTGGTGCTGTTTCCATTTCCCTGTTTCAAAAGTTGTTTTAATTTGTGGATCCTTTCTTGCTTTAATTTCTGTGATTCAGTAATATGTAGAATTTTATCCATTTCATGTAAGGATTTCCACTTTCACAGAGTTCCAAACTTTTTTCTTTCACCTTGTGTTTTTTTTCAATATTTTTTGTGATTTTAATTACATCATTTACCAGTTGTCTTTCCTCTTCCAAAACCCTCACATATATTCCTCTTTTTTCTCTTTCAAACCATGGCCTCTTTTTTTCCTTGCTACATACATACATTTATCTATGTACATATTCATGTTTCCATAGATACAACCAGCTCTATTTATATAATTTTGCTTGTGTGCATGTTTTCATGGTTCACTATTTAGTACTGGACAGCCGGTTAGTTTACTCTTCCATGGGAAAGACAATTTCTCCCACTATCAACATTCTTTGGTTGAGGTAGTTCTTTCTTTAGTTTTGAGGCCTTGGGCTTTCCCTAGTCCATAAATGTTGGTGGGACATTATGGGAATTGCTTCAACTGTTTTTGATATTATTAGGACACCCGATCTCATAGCAAACTCCCTGATTTTCTGGCCCTTATAATCTGTCCACCTCCTCTTACTCATCCCTGAGCTGCGGGAGTATTTGTACTTATTGTGAGTAGGCTACACGACTCTGAGGTTTGGTTGACTTTTGCTTTCTGTAGTCGTGTCCATCTGTTGCAAAGAGAAGTTTCACTGATGGGGGGTGAAGGGTACACTTATCTGCACTTATCTGTGAGTATAAGGACATGTTTATAGACTGTTGTTACATATTATGCTGATTTAATAAGTTAATAGTTGTAGATTCTCCTCTAATACCCATGATTTCATCAGCACTTAGAAGTTAGGTTTCCCCTACAAGGTATGGTATCCCTCTTGCTATGTGGGTGTAAGTCCAATTAGAGAGCAGCTGGTTAACACTAAGGTATGTTGGTCAATACTGCATCCTTAGGGTTATCATACCATGCTGGTTACTGTTGGGGTTCATCGGTATCAAGCTGGGTTAAGACTGTTGTTTGTCTCCATTCTTTGAAGCTTGCATGCTTGTACCATGTAGGATACACCTCAGGAAGGAAATATTCAGGTCTGTCAGGGATCTGCTTCTGAAGTTCTTGGTGTCTTTTACAATAGAAATGTACCTCTCTAGGATGTTATAAAGGGCACCATCAGTAGGTTGCATGTTTTAGGAGTTTCTTGACAACTCTGGCCAACAACTGAAAAGAGTGCTTCACATGTCGGATACTGGAATTTTTGTTAGGTGGCCTTTGATTCTTGGTGGAGAACTGTCTGCAGAGATGAAAAAAATTAATTAAAACTCCATGTGTATTTTTTACACTGACTTACATGTGTTATAGGTTTTACATAAATAGTTAATAGTATGATCCTTTGTGAGTTATCAAAACATCCTTAGTTTTGGTTTTACCAACCTCCATCCTTGTCCTGATTACCTTGCTTCCATCCTAAGAACCGACATGGTTCCCGTTTCTCCTGTCAGATCACTTGTTCTGCTATTACCCTTTGCCCTGCTTGCTCTGTATTTATCTCCTTCTCCCTCCCAAAGGAGCTGTCCTTTCCCATTTCTCCCATCTGGTCATTTTTACTCTGCCATTACCCTTTCTACTGCTCTCCAACCACCTCCCCTAATCTTGACAATTTTATATTTCAGAACATGTACTCACATGTGAAGATTTTGATCTAGGAGCCTCCAATAAGAGAGAACTGTGATATTTGTATTTCTAGGTCTGGGTTATCACACTCAGTAGGATCATTTCTAGACCCATCCATTTGCCTGCAAATTTCATGATGTCATTTTTCCTTATATCTATGTTTTTGACTCATCAGGTCAAGAGGAGTACAGTGCAATGAGGGACCAACATATGAGGAATGAAGGGCTTTCTGTGCATATTTCCATAAATAATCCTAAATCATTTGAAAATATTTACCATTATAGAGAACAAATTAAAAAGGTGAAAGACTCTGAAGATGTGTCTTTGGTCCTAGTACCCCAGGGTTTAAAATAATCCAACAGATACCACCATGGGATTTGACACAAAAGTTGATTTTCAGGTGGCCACTATAGAAATTTAATAATGATTTTTTGAACTTCATCTCTGCTCCTTAGTCCACAGGTGGCTAAGTGGGAATTTTCAAATTTAGTGTGAATAGACATAACATTGTTTGTGGAAGGAGAGATTAATCCTCATTCTTGTAGGTGATGGATTCCATTGTTTTAGTAAATAGTCTTACAGTAAAGAACACTTTAAAGTTTCAATCACAAAGCTAACTTTTCAAAACCAGAATTTATTTGCTCAGTATTTGTTCAGTGCCTGTCATATCTCAGGTACTAAAGAAGGCACTGGGGATATGGTATCCCCAAGGAAGGGACACAGTTCTTGACAGTGGTAATAGAGTGGTCTGGAATACCTTAGTAAGGTGTATGGCACATGACCTAAAAATAATGAAATACATAATTTTAGTTTTACAAAGACAGTTATTTTATCAGTTTAGTGAGAAATATTTTTCAATTATTCCAAAGTGACTCTTTAATTGAGCTACTTTATACAGATTATTTTATTTTACTAAAGGAATAGATGTAAATGAAGATGGCACTTTCATTTCCTGGCCACCCAGATCTGAATAATTACACAAAACTTATTAATTACACCCAAATTAATTATTTTGGCCGATGACTTGGGAATATTCCTAGCTAGCTTGTATATCCTAAATTAACCCATTTCTATTATTTTATATTTTACCATGAGACTTGTGTTTTTTTTTAATCTCACGTCTTGCTTCTTGAGTGACTGCATGGCATCTGCCTGACTCTGCATTCTTTCTCCCTGCATTCAGTTTAGTTTTCTTTCCTAGCTATATTCTGTCCTGCCATAGGCCAAAGCAGCTTCTTTATTAACTAATAGTAATAAAACATATTCACAGCATACAGAGGGTAATTCCACATCAAATAAAAATTCCCTAGTCTTGTTTATATGTAAATTTTAAAGACAATAAGATTTAAATATTGACCACTAAAATAGTTTTATTTGGGTTCATGTAAGTAGGATCCTTAACTTAGTATTAGGAAAGGAAACATCATTATGATTTCTAAAACAGCTTCCTAATCTATACATGTTCATAGAGGATTCTTTAGTGGATATTAAGACTTAACACAGTTAGTAGCACATCTCTTTTCCACACAGAAGAACAGGTATACCTCAGGCACCACAGTACATAATCAGATCTTCACTGAAGATTGTTTAATCTTTAACTTTCTGTGCCATGTGTATAAAGTGGTGGTAAATACTGCTATGTAAATTTTGAATTACGCTAGACTTTTCATAATAAAAGGGGTTTTTAAAGCTAGTTTTAAAGGTAGAGAATCTATAAATAAACAAACATTTTGTAGTTACTATGACCTTACAGTCCTTGTTGAAGTTCAACACCAGTGCTTGGTATTGACATGATTGTAGGAAGAACAGACCAGGCAGCTATAACTTGCATAGAGTCTTTCCACGAGAAATTCTAGGGTGTATTGACTAAGTCATATTGCATAGGGATTTAGATGCTAACTTTTGTAGGTTCTGAAGATCTTTGCCAGTTGCATGGTTTCATCCTAACATATATACAAGTTCTGTGAGGCAGTCAAAAGTTACAGTTGGCACAAATTCATATCATTTTCTATTTTACTAATTTTTCTTCTAACCATTTTCCCTAAACAATAATACTAATTTGGAGGGGTTTTTGGTATACAATAAAAATGTGCTAAAGTAATCTCCATAATCAATAATAGTGTAAGTATGTTTTAAAGTCCCAAAGTTCTTTTAAAAGTGAATTTAAACTTCATAACATCTGTGTAACTCTGTAGCATGAATCCTGCATTGACTAATTGAATTGATAAACCTGATAGTTATAAAATTTTGCCAAAATATGAAAATTATTTTTAAATAAGCATATAAGTTTTAAAAGAAGAGTTATTAGATTCAGATTCATGGTTTAACAGTTTTTTTTTTTTGTGATGATGTTTGGCATTTTGATGAATTTGGGGGAAGGTAAAGTTCTCAGAAATGACAGTTTCAGATCCACCCAAGCAAAACTAGTAGAATGGGCTATGTGCTATTTTTGTCCAGGTCGTAATTTCACTGTCTTGTATCTTCATGTTGAAACCACTTCTGCATTTTGGGTATTAATTTCTTACTAGTGCTATTTCTTAATGTAGCATGTTTAGCTGGAATGTAATTTAACTATTTCTGTAGAGCATAAATTGAAACATACACATGTTCAATTGTGCTTTGCTTTCTTTTACCTTTTTGTAGGGCATATACAGTGTTATTGAGTTGTTTCTTGTGCTTTTGTTGTGCTCACCTAGGGAATGTTGGTCATGTCAAACATTAACTTTTAAAGTGACAACTCTTTCAATAAAAATTTCCTTAAAATTTTTATCATCATATGTACTCTGAAACAATCCAAAATTTGTAATGTATTTGTCCTGAACCATACTGCTCCTGACCATTGCAGTGTAATGAAAATAGTTATTGTGAGCTGCAGTGATTAAGAATCTGTAGTGAAAGGGGAGCTTGCCTGCTTTTCGTCCAGCTCAGCTCCTGCACAGCTAGCTTCTACCCCGAAATAACAACACACAAATT
>LOEQ01005956.1:43686-61571 GCA_001685075.1 Bramus lutescens | reverse complement strand
GACATCTTGAATTTTGCATGCAAATGGATGGAAATAGAAAACATCCTGAGTGAGATAATCCAGACCCAAAAAGATGAATATGGTATGTACTCACTCATTAGTGGACTCTAGCCATAAATAAAGGACATTGAGCCTATAGTTCACAAGCCTAGAGAGGCCAAAAAATAAGGTGAACCCAAGGAAAAACATATATAGATCCTTCCGGAAATTGGAAGCAGACAAGATCACTGGGCAAAAGTTGGGAGCATGGGGATGGTGCTGGGGCGAGGGGAAGGGGAAAGTGGGGGAGAGAAGTGAGAAGGGAAGGATTGGGGAGAGCTTGCGGGAGTAGAAGGGTTGGGATGGAGGAAGGGCAGATATAGGAGCGGGGAAGAAGATATCTTCATTAAGGGAACCATTTTAGGGTTGGCAAGAGACTTGGCTCTAGCGGGGATCCCAGGTGTCCACAGGGATGTTCCCTGCTAGGTCGTTGGACAGCAGAGGAGAGGGTGCCTGAACTGGCCTTGTCCCATAGCCACACTGATGAATATCTCTAACATCACCATAGAACCTTTGTCCGGCGATGGATGGAAATATTCATCTCTTCTTTAAACTTTTTTAATTCTTTTATAAAGTTCAAATTTTTCTTTGAAATTCTGTGTCCTGTAATTCACCTAGGTAATTCTCTTTAGAGAACATTTTTTTCTAAGACTAATTGGTTTCATAGGAGATATCCTGTCCAGGCCATTCATGTTGCTTTTGCTTTGTGATATGACTGGTCATGTGGATTTCTTGCTTTGTTTGATTGTCTGATGTGAGAATCTGGCCCACTGTATGACTGAAGCTATGCCAGATAAAGCTGGTGCATAAGCTGCTTAAGTGGACCAGGCAAATAATGGCTTTCATTATACTGACCTGTGGTTGTAGAGATGGCAGCTGGTGGAATGGGATTAGAGAATGGGAAGACAAAGGAGATCCTGAACGAAGTAGTTTTATGGCCAGGCACTTAGTACATTGAAGGTCACAGACATGCAGCTAGGCTATAGCTATGTAGATGGCAAAAGCCGGGGCAAAGGATGCAAAACAGAAGCGTCAACTTACCTGCCTGGAATACCCCAAGGCCCATTTTTTTAAATCTTGGTATTTATAAAACCAACTCTTAGCTAGAACAGATAATTTCAATGTGGAATACAAGAAACATTGTGAGGTAAGCTGAATTTCAATATGTTTGTTTTCTTTGGTAGTCTTGGGTGTTTTATTCTATACATTTAAAAATGACTCTATGAGAAAGAGTTCTGAAACATCATGACACAGACAAAGAGGTCCAAAGATCAATCTAAGACAGTTTAGAAGCAAAAGAGAACACTGGCTTTAGCAGTGAATGCTCTTCCTTCCAAAAACTGTAAGATCCCTACTTTGCAATAGAACATTCAGACACTTTACATGAAATTATCTGAACTATCAATTGATTCTTCCTTCTGGTGTGTTGACATCAAGAAATGCAGATCATTAATAATGAAAATAGACCAAGTCCTTCCTTGTTAACTTGGGAACCAGAAACACATTCAGTTTGCAAAACACTAAAAACACAGACAAAGTGCCATCTGGTCCCAAAGAGGCCATGCCACAAATAATCTTATGTCTAAACACTCTGCTGAAAATATTACAAAATAAAGTAACTGATCATTTCCAGATACTTAAAGAATATTAAGTAGGAGAAAATAAGGAATTCATGTCATTACAACAAACTGTAAGAAAGTGTCCCTTCAGGAGTTATTTAAATGGCATTCTCTGTCCTGTGTCCTGTGTTCCATAGTTTATAGAGCTTTCAGTTTTTACTTTATTGCTACTTAAAGTTCCCTCCTAAGAAATATTAGACCAGCATTTTAAGGTGATTTATTCTGTTTATGCCTGAGTTTTTCCCACACTGCAATGTGTTCTCATATCTTTAAACATACCCCAATCTACTTCACTTTCTTAAGAGCTAGTATTTACCTGTGTCTTCTATTAGAAGCACTGGCTTTGATATACTAGAAATCTAATGGAGACTCTATTCATAATTAAAGTTTAAAAAGATTCAGGAATATTCCTTTAATTTGAATCCCCACAAGGTGATGCCAAGGCCAACACTTTTAGACAGAGGTGATACACAGAGTCATTCCATTTGGGCCTCAGCCCTACACAAAGAACTATAGACAACTGAGGACAGCTGGAAATGGGAGACATAGTCTTCCCCAGGGAAGAGTACACCAATGCTGTCCAGCACCAAAATTCAGCCCTGGATACACATGCTAGGATTATATGGATTCAAATTATATATTATTAAATTATATATATACATACATGTATAAATGCAATATAAATTAATAACAAAAATAGGCCATGAATTTAAAAGGAAACATGGAGGGATATATGAGAGAGTTTGGAGAGGGGAAAGGGAAGAGAGAAATGCACTTAAATTATGAGCTGAAAAAGAGGAGAGTTAATACAAAGAGAAAAGAGTTTCACTATTAGTATTAGACAAGGAGTATTTTCATTACAAAAAACCTCTGAAGTGTATTCATCAATCAATTACCCATTGGCTGATAGTACCTCATCACTCTGCCACTTGGCATGGCACTTTTATATAATGTCTAGCACTTTATATGGATAATATTGAGAGGGAAATAGACCACAAACCTAAATTCTCCTTGGAGAAATTTATACTGTGAATATATACACAATGAGAAGTTTTTTCTAAGCTCTAGACATATTCCAATTTGAATTAGAATCTTTCTCTGCTCCATTTATTTTATTTTTGTGACTTTTTGATTATTGACATGAGTATTATTTTACAAGTGAGGTTTTATGCAAACAACAAACCCAGAAGACAGTCCTATGAATGTGTTGGAAAACCTAAAATGTGAATATTAATATAAGCAGCTACAAAGGTGGCTCAGTGGTTAAGCACACGTATGGCTGTTCCAGAACCCAGTTTCAGTTCCCATCACTTAAAACACACAATCACCAGCAACTCCAGCCCTGGGGATCCAATGTCTCTAGCCTTCAGAGAATATTACACTCATATGCACACACGTACCTCAAACACACACATACACATACATAAAATAAAAATAATGAAATAAATCTTTTATGGTTCCAGAGTAAAATGACTGATTGAAGAATTATTCTCTTAGCCTTAAAGTAATATTACAATGTAAAATACGTGATTGATGTTGGTAGTCAGCAGTCTCTTGTTAATAAAATCAAAATCTGTAAAAATTTTTGAGGAGAGTAAACATAAAAGTATGTGTCAGGGCTGGAGAGATGATTCAAAGGTTAAGAGCACTAGCTGCTTTTCCAGCTACTACTTTTCCACTACATGGTAGCTGGTAATGATCTATAAAGAGATTTGGTGCTCTTCTATATGCCAGAACATTGTATACATAATAAATAAACAAATCTTTTTAAAAATATTTGTCAACATTTCTAAGTTCTTGGTGTTGTCAATTTGACTATGTCTGGAATAAACTATAATCCAGAAATGAAAGATATACCTTTGAGAGATTTTTATGCTCTCACATAAAATTTAATTGTGTTAATCCTCTTCTAGTCCAGACCTTAGAGGGAAGAAGACACACCTCTGATCCAGATCTTGAGGAGGAAAGAATACCTTTAGTCTTAACCATACCTTCTGTTGAAGGCCTCTATAAAGACATGGAATAAGAAAGGTTCTGTTGTTTGCCTGCTTGCTCTCACCTTGCTAGCACATCCATTCCTTCACTGTCATTGAAGCCTAACTTCTTCAGGATTCCAGGAGAGACAGAAGACCAGCTGAGACAGTCATGGGACTGAATAACTACTAGATTCTTGAACTTTTCATTCACTGCTAGCCATTGCTTGATTCGTTGGACTGCAGCATGCCTGGAAGTCATTTCAATAAATTTTGTTTCTATATGTAAACAATGAAATTCATTTTGTAATTTCTGTGACTCTAGAAAACTCTGATTAATATAGCAAGTTCTATACTGGCATGATACTCACCTCCCACCCAGAAATTTGAAAATGAAGAAGCTGTGTTGCTCACATAAGATAATGAATTCACAGGTTGAGGAACTACTGCAATGGAGCACGATTGCAATCAAGATTTATCTGGTCATCACATTGTCCATTTTCCCCTGATGCATGGATCACTGGATTTGCATTAGAAAAAAAATAAGTTTATGTTTACCTCCCAAACTTCCAGCAATTGTTGTATCTATACCGTCAACGTCCATCACCAATTATGAGTTTCCACCTGTTCTTTAGGGAATAGATCTCTATAAACTAGAGAATGACAATCATCACTTGACTTCTCTTCCCACTGCTACCTGGCAGCTCTTCATGCTTTTGTCAACACAGAAGCCAGAACGACACTGTCCAAGTAGAGGTTATATCATAATTTTCCTTTCTCTACCTCCTGACTACTCATTCTTGCTGAGGAGGAGGAGGAGGAGACACCAACGTCTTCAGAATGGCTGAGGCTGTCCAGTGGAACACTACCTACATCACCCTACATACTCTTATTGCTAATCACCATCTCATCATCTGCTACTCTTGTTTGTCCAAAACCACAGTGTCCACTTTTCTACACCTAGAATTCAAAATGTCAGGCCCTGTCTCAGGAAAATTGCACCACCTGTAACTTGAACCAGGAACACTTAGCTTCTTTTAGATTTTACGGCCTATCACATCCTTGAAATCTTGATCTAAGGGTTTTTAACTTGAGTTTCCCTGAGATGAATTTGAATGGTATAATGTCCTCCTTAACTTCTTGTTCCCAACATTCTATTCGTCTTAATTTGTCTCTGTTGCACATTAAATCTTCATACATGTGGTACAATTGTTGACCATTTCTGCATGTTCTAATGCTCCTTAAGAATAGAAACATTTGCCTTTTCTTCTACTTTAAATATTTTAGGAATTATAAAATATCTTGTGTGTGGTAGGCAGTCAAAAATTGTTGGAAAATAAGCATTAAATAAATAATGAAGTGAATTATACACAAGGAATCTAATATCAAAACCAATGAAGATTTAATTGAGCTTCCAGACAAAGACAATCTTAAATCTGTTATATTCCTATATGACAGGAGAGACCAGACCCAAGGAGAAGGAGCACAGAAAAGAGAAACAGGAAGCAAGAAGGCTTGACACTAATTTTATCTGTGTTCCTTGTGTCTTGAGAGAAGTTTTTGCTAGGCACTTCATGGGTTTCTAGCCTTGGTGGAGATGGTGACCTAGATGGATATTAACATTAAATTATTCCAATAACCATTGTTTTGTCTTTCTTCTACTAATCATGTGTTGAGTTTCTATAGATCTCATATAGGTTGAAAGGACCACAAGGTGAAGTAAGGTAGGGATTAAAATTCATCTTAAAAAGATTAACCTCATATATAACAAATATAGTGGTAGAAACACTTATGGCATCTGAAGGTAGGATATATAACTCATAAGTACAATTATTTTGTTCTATGTTCCTTTATTGATAGATATGAGAATGCATGGTGACCATGCATCACAGTTTGTCCAGGATGACAGGTAGCTCTCCAGATGTGGAATTTCCTGTGCTGAAACCAGATGAACTAGTCTCTAAGCTACTATGTGGCAGTCATTATGATAAATACACAAGACTGGGGTTTTCATTGTTGTGGTTTTTAATGACAAGTTATTACCTAATAAAGGTCTTCAGCATTTACTCTTAATATTTAAGAAGCAATAATTCAACTTCAAATACTAAGAAAAAAAGCTAATTGGTTAAATAAGCACATTAAAACATATTTTACATTAGATTTGAATATCAAGTTGATTGAGCACACACTATTGATCGACATGATTCTTGGTGAAAGGCATACATAGAAAAACAACAACACACATACATTGAAATAGACAGATCTTACCAATCCTAAGTCTTGTTTAAACTCTCTTTGGGTCTTCTAGGACATCTACATAGCAAGAACAAAAATAAAAGAGAAGATATAAATATGTAGACATTATCTTTCCTGCTTTCTGGAAGCTAGATAAATAAAATCAGACATTACATGTGTTTCCTTAGAACCCAATTAAAGTTTCTCTAATTTTAAATACAGTAGCAGACCTCTAATTCATGGCCCTCATTTGTCTTATAACATGCCCCATGCGATAGTATGACTGAAGCCATGTTAGAGGCAATATTCTGACATTAAAACCCAACTATTAGATCCCAACATTTGTTAAAACAAGAACAAAGACTTAGTCCACAATTCTAGGAAAGCCTTCTGAGTTAAAAAGTCCCTGAATATACTAATCTCATTTTTGGCTTCTATAGTCCTGCTTCTTGCTAACTGCAGTGTGCCAGCCAGAATATGATTTTTGTGCATGAAAGAGAAAGAAATGTAAGGCTTGGTGCTGCATGATTTGAGCAAGTTCTCTGTGCAGCTGCCAGCCAGTAATAAATATTTTCTTTTCAGCTAGAAGAGTGTCTATGTAGTATTCTCTAGTTTGCTTACCTTACAACAATCCTGGAGGCACCAGGCAAGATCTCATGAGGACATCAGAGGTCTCAGATGCCCTCTGAGGCAATAGCATAGAAAACAGACAGTTCCTCTGGGTTGCAAACCAGGAGATGTCCCAGGCACCTACAAACTTTTCTTGCCTCCAGTCCTTCCATCCCAAAGGCTCCCGACACTTCCAGCCTATAATGGGAAATTACAGAAAGTCATCTGAATTTGTTACCTCCAAATGTAAGTCTGTTTATGGGCACCTTCTGACTAGGACACTTAGGAAAGGCTAAATACAGTTATTATTCCAGTATCCAAGATTCACATTAGATGTCACAGGACCCCATGGTTTAAGTCTGTGTGGTAGGCATCTCTGGTTGTCTTTACTATTTGCCAAATTGTTCTTTTCTCTGTTTCTGAAAGTTCTGATGATTGGAGAGGCAGACCTACAATGGGAAGAGGAGAGAGCAATTCCATGACACCACTGAAGTGCAAATTAAAACACTTCAAAAGGGCTTTCTGAATGAAGATGAATATGGCATCTGTTTTTTTTTTTGCCTAGAAGACACCAAGCCTTCTGTGAAATCAACTGGCCCTCTTTTGGAGTCAGGCAGACCAGTGAAGTATCTCTGGACCCTGGACAGTTCAGGCCATCTGGAACACGGTAACTGAAGACCTCTGCCATGCCAACCAGTGTCCCCATATTGACAAGTAACTTTCTCCGGTGCGGGACACACTCCCACAGCTTAAGACCAGTGTCCTCTTGTTGAGGACTCAAATCCTCTTGGTTTGGTCAGATTGCCCAGAGAAATCCAAACCTCTACCTGTTCTCTCAGCCTCACCAGAAGTTGACTTTACCCCTCTATATATCCAAGCATGGCTCCTGGCTACACAGAGGGAGCAAGAACTCTTCCCCCTGATATGCTCAGGTGGGAAGGGGTAGTTTCTTCTACCTTGGCTATTCATTTGGGAAGAATTTCCCTGGGGCTGAGTTAGCTCCCCTACCCACCACCCACACCCATCCTCCCTATAAGAGATCAACTTCCAGTGAGTCTAAGACCCAAAGGTTCTCCCTCTACCTACCTTTCATGGTTTCTGAGCCCTTTTCAATCACTGATATGTAAAATTGGAAAACTCAGAACCCACCATTTTCTGAAAAACCTCAGACTCTCATTAGTCTCATTAAGCGCCTTTCATGCCACCCAGCCAACATGGGATGATCACTAAACTTATGCTGGTAAAGAGGATCCTGACCCAGGGCCTAGAGTCAATGTGAGAAAGCCCATACCCTGTGGTTCTCACCATCCTTAAAGCAGTAAAGGCCACTGGTATCATTCCATTGGTCCACCACACTCAGCTGAAGGAGGCTACAGTGGACAATGATAGATGGGCTATAACTAGGTCCTGCAACCCAGTAAAGACAAGAATAACACAGGCCCTATGACAATGATTGTTCTATTTTGTCTTCTTTGTCTCATTATGGGAAAGACCCATAATCCACACAAGCCAATAGAGTAACCAAGAGAAACTAAAGCCAGAGATTTAGTAGCTGGTCTACCCACTGAGACCCAATTCACGTTCTGGGTGGATTTCTGTAAAATATTACATTCAGGGGCAACTGGGAGAAGAAGTCACAAAGGACTTGCTCCTAGAACTATTGATCCACTATTGAAGAAAAGGGGCTCCAATCTACTACCCAATACTCTGCCTATCCTGATGACACTCCCTCCCCTTCCCCAAGAACTGGCAAGAACCAGGTGAACATCATTGTGCTAGGTGGGGTTGCAAAATAATTTCCTCCTTCATAGCCCTAGAAAGGAAACCATTACAACTTACCTGTGATCTGTAGTCAGCCAGCCCATTCATCAAAGCCCCCGTATTATCTTGAAATTGGAATAATTAAACAATAAGCTCCAATTCCAATCCTGACAACTGTATATGGGACAAACCTAAGCTCACCCTGAGGGAACTCCAAGGAAAGAGTGCCTGATTTATGTAGCCAGGATGCCCCATGGATAGTTTCCTCCCACCCCCATGAAGATTCCTGTAAGGTAAGGTTGGCTCCAAGAATGATGGCCGAATTTATTACCAGGCCCCAGAGTCCACCTGGTTTGCTCACACTGACAGCTTATCCAGTATGTATCTTCTGAATTGTTTGTACTGAGGAGATGCTACTCCTTTGTGTCTTCATGTATGTCATGCCATAGGTATTCATAGCAAAGCCCACCTAGATCTAAATTCCGGGCTTCCTCATTCATGTTGAGTCACCCCCATTCTCATTCACCTGATGGGGGGAGGAAGGTTTCGTGAGCTCAACTGCAAATGAAATTTCAGCCCAAATTGTGGGAGACAAAACTGTTAAGGAACTCAGTTCTCCAGTAGGCATAGACCTAGGCCATCTGGGAATTTTTATTTTTCACCTGGAAGCCCAGGTAGACTCCTTCAGAGATTGCTTTTCAGCCTTGAACCTCCTCTTTGTGAAACAAGATCTCTGTACAGCTCTGGAAGAAACATGTTACCTCTATGCCAACCAATAAGGGGAAATTATTAAAGAACATTTAGCCATGGTCAGAAATAACCTTAAAGAAAGAGAAAAGAGATATTAGGAATCTAACAGCTGGAATCAGTCCTTGTTTTGTTGATCCTCCTACATAACTACTCTATTTCCAGCAGTTGCTGAGTCATTAATCCTTTTACTCTTGGCCCTCACGATAGGACCCTGCTTGTTCAACTGCCAACTTAATTATGTAAAGCAAAGTGAGAATTCTAGCAAATTGTTGGTGCTGAGGGTACAATATAACCCCCTGCCTCAATATGAGTCCACGATTTGACTTATGTCTATAGAAACAGTGAGAAATGTAACAGGTCCCCAGACCTTAGCACAATTGATGCCATTTTAGAGACACCATTGTGAGCCTTGAAAATCAACATGTTCTACATGTCAGCAACCAGCTGACAATAAAGGCTTTCTTTTTAGCTTTAAGAGTGTTATGTGTGTGACAACGGTATAGCTTGGCCTCTTAATGAAGCTTCTAACAGTGAGAGCAGGACCTCTCCCTGGCACTTAGCTCATTTTTGGTAGCCTGTTCCCCATGCTGGATTACCTGGCCTCATTTCGACTGGACATATGGGGAGGAGTTTGTCCTGCTTCAACTTGATGTATACTATTCTTAATGGAAACCCATGGGAAGCCTGTCCCTTTCTGAATGGTGATAAGGGAGGAGTGGATAGAGAGGGGTAGAAAGGAGAGGGAATGGGAGGAGAGGAGGGGGGAAAACTGGTTTGTATGTAAAATAAATTTTAAAAGCTATTTAAACAAAAAAACATAAGGAAAAAAGTGTCTGTATAAAATAAATGAAAAAATGTTATTTAAATAAAAAAACAAGGCAAAAAAAAAGTGTCTGTGTACACCGGGTAGTGGTGGCACATGCTCCACAAGCAGAGACAAGCAGATCTCTGTGAGTTTGAGATCAGTCTTGTCTACAGAGCAAGTTCCAGAACAGGCTCCAGAGAAACCCTGCCCTGAAAAAAAAAAACAAAAAACAAAAAAAAAACAATATCTATGTAGTCTATGTAGTGGTATCTGGCAGACTAGTAGACTTACCTCACAGAATTATATTATGTTAAAGGGTTAAATAAGCTAAATTGTAGCATATGGAAGCTGACTCACTCTCAATAGAC
This sequence comes from Bramus lutescens, assembly GCA_001685075.1. Taxonomy (NCBI): domain Eukaryota; kingdom Metazoa; phylum Chordata; class Mammalia; order Rodentia; family Cricetidae; genus Bramus; species Bramus lutescens. The sequence continues at coordinate 51,412 of LOEQ01005956.1, read as the reverse complement.
CCTGCCAGACATCAGAATCTCTGGCTCTTTAGCAGGCAGATGTTACCTTGGTGTCTGCTGTAAGAGACTTAAGCTCATTTAGTACTATGGGCTCTGACTAACCCTTGATGAAAATCATATTTGCTCAGCTGTACCTGTTTCCCACTATCTGTTGTGGAAGCGCAAGGGTGAAGATGTAACCAAGAAAAAAAGAGGCAATAGTATGCAGTTACAAACCCTAGCCTTGGAAATATCATTTTCAGAGACAACGTACAAGAACAGGTTGTGGTAGCAAGGACAACTCCTTACTACAGAGAAGTTGGTTGTTTGGACTGTGCCAATTCATTTACCAACAATTGTAGAAGAGTTTAATTACAGCTTGATTTGAATAGCCTTCTAAGCTAGAAAGTCCGTACGAATGAAATAGTTGTCCCCTCTTGCATTCCTTCAACTGCTTCTTGAGAAGCTATGCTGTCAACTGCAGCTATCATTGTCTCTCAAGCCTCCAAGGAGATCTCAGCAAATTTACTATCACAGTCACAGAAGAAAATGGGTTACAAGGCTTAATTGAAATCTGCTCATAACAAGACAGCAAGATAAAAGCATAGAAAACATCCAAGAAAGTCTAAGTGTAAATGGAAGTTTTTCTCCAACCCACCAGTTCCCGAAGGCTTATATTAATAATAAATGCTTGACTGATAGGTCAGCCCTATTACTAGCTAGATCTTACATTTAAATTAGCCTATTTTTATTAATCTATGTATCACCTTGTAGACCATGGCTTACTGGTGGTGCTCTGAAAGGTTGCTCCTTGGGTGACTGCTGGAATCTCCAAGACTCCACCATTTTTCTCCTGCATCTCTGCTTAGATTTTCTACTTGGCTTTATCCTGTCTTGACATAAGCCAAAGTAGTTTTATTTAACAACCAATGAGAGCAATACTTATTCACAATATACAGAAAGACATACTGCATAATTTCCTCCTTTCTGTCTAATCAAAAAGGAAGGTTTTAACTTTGACATAGTAAAATTACATATAACAAAATGGTTAGCAAGAAAAATTATAGTTACAATACTTAGTCTACTTGTGTTTGACAAAATTGAAGAAAATAGTCTATCATCTATCCTATCTTTGAGTCTAACATTTCATATCTAATTTATCTTTTACCATAGCTAAGGAAAATTATAATTATAATTATCTAGTCTTCAGTTCCGTAAAAGATCCCAAAAGGCTATAATATTGCCTGAGTGGTGTGGAAAGTCCTTCTGTCTCAATATGCTTTGCTTGTTTGTTTTTGAGACAATGTCTCATGTAGCTTAGGCTAGCTCCTATCTCATTAAGTAGCTGAGACTGACCTTGGATTTCTGATGGCCTCATGGGGTGGGAAGTCCTTCTGTATATGTGTTACTTTTATTGGCTAATGAATAAAACTTAGCAAAATAGAACAAGGCAGGAAATCCAAGCAGATAGAGGAGGAAATAAAGCAGAGACAGGGAGGAAACATGGAGCTGCCGCAGGAGACAGACACTGGACAGAACCTTGCCAATGGGTCACAACCACATGGCGATACACGGACTAATAGAAATGGGTGAATTTAAAATATAAGACCTAGCTAGCAATATGCTTTAGCTATTGACCAAACAGAATTGCCAATAACATAGTTTCTGTGTGATTATTTAGGGTTTGGGGGACTAGAAATGAATGAGCAGCCTCAGACTACACCCTTGTGAATGATTTCTTCTAGCTCTTGGCTACTAGGGAATCCATACACAAATTAGAAAATTCTCAGCATCAGAAAAGGCTCATATAAAGAAAGATACTGAGTAGAGAAAATTTGAGTGCCTACTATGTGCCAATGACATGCCAAGGCCTTTGGTTTTTGCAAGTTTATTTGATACTCCTATAGTATGTCATAATAAATTTGAATCATCACTGCTCTAGGCTCACAGTATTATACTTAAGTATTCAACAATAATGAGCCCACACCTAACAATCAGAAAGGCACAGCACATGTTGTGTATAGATAGGAATATGATTTAGGTCAGTGTATTGATGTAGGAGTCCCCTCTGTGTGCTGTGATTAGCATTAATAAATAAACAAACTGCCTTGGCCTATTGATAGGGCAGAACTTACGTAGGCAGGGAGGACTGGACTGAATGCTGGGAGAAAGAAGGGTAGAGTCAGGGAGACACCATGATCTGCCACCAGAGATAGAGATGTGCTGAAACTTTGCTGGTAGTGGTGATACACAGGTTGATACAAATGGGTTAAATTAAGATGTAAGAGTTAGCCAATAAGAAGCTAGAGCTAATGGGCCAAGCAATGATTTAATTAATACTTTTTCTATGTGGTTATTTTGGTGCTAAGCTAACTAGGTGGCCAGGAAGAACAAGCGGCTTCCTCCTTCAAATTGGCACCCACGTGGCCAACTAAATCCATATAAAACCTGAGAGGGTTTGAAAAGGAATTCTAGACAAAAGAAAAAAAAACAGTTTAACACAGCTTCATGCTGTTTGCTGGTGGCATGCTGCAGATCCTTTAAAAGAGGCTTTCCTGACTCAGCAGCAGGAGCAGAAAAAAAACATGGCTTCCTGGGCCATGCAAACAGTGCAAACTCCTGCTATGAAGCATTTCAATGGCATTTGTGGGCCCGGGTGTTTGTGTGCCCACTCGGGGTTGGGAGGAAAGTAGCTGAGACCATGCCCATGGCTCAGCATTCCCTGCCTGGGCAGGCAGTAGGATTAGGTCTACTAGGTGTGCACAAGCAGGAGAGCATGGCGGATTCCTGCCACCATACACAGAGATGTTTCCAGGTTGCTCAGTGCTTTGCATGGCAAATTTAGCTATGACTGAGATAAAAAGGGTTTATGTGTTGCACGCTCATTCTCAGAGTTATAAGTGATGACTGTGGCTCCTACCCAGTGACCCCAGAACCAGCAGCAATGGTAGGTACCTCCAGCATTTTAAAAGTGGAGAGAGGCAGAGCCAGAATCCAGAGCAGCTGCAACCAAGAAAACCTTCCTTTACATTTAGACAGAAATGGGGAAATGGTGTGGGAAGTCCTTCTGTCTCTGTGTTGCCTTTTTTTTTTTTGGTTAATAAAGAAGCTACTTTTTGCCAATGGTTTAACAGAGTAAAGCCAGGCTGAAAGCGATATAGGGAGAGAATAGGTGGGGTCAGAGAGACACCATGGAGCCACCAGAGGGAAAAAACGCAAGCTGCAAACTGGAACCTTGCCAGTAGGCCATGAGCCTTATGGTAAAATATAAAATAATATAAATGAGTTAACCAAAGATATAAGAGTTAGCAAGAAATACTCTTATGTGATTGGTCAAGCAATGGTTTAAATAATAAAGTTTCTGTGTGATCATTTTTGGGAGTCTGTGTGGCCAGGAAATGAACAAGTTGCCTTTGTCTGCACCGAGTAAACAAGGAGTGCACTGTAAGCAACTTCCAAAACTCCAGAAATGACAGAGACACCTGACTGCCTGGACAGCCAGCCAAAGTTCTTTTGTAACATTAGAGCATCCATCTTCAGCCTACAGGACCATAGGATCCAACAGACATTGCAGTGAAGCAGGAAATTTAAATTAATCTCTCACCTATATTGGCAGTTTGTCAGTCACCTTCCTCTTGTCCTGCAGAATGTCTGGCAGTTTCTTCTGTGAAGCACAAACCCTGAAGGAACACCTTGCCTGGTTTTGATAAAGTTCAGCAGTCATTTTTCTGTCAGTCCTGCCCAGTTTATATTACATGCTATGAAGCAGTTTAGGTAAGAGCAGATTCTTGCCCAAAAGGCTAGCCTTGCCACATTAAAAGGAAACTCCATAAGGAGGTTCTTTGATGCCCATTACCCTCTTGAAGTAGTTGAGGCTGTCAGGAACAGACGTGTCTCACTGTTGAAAAAAAGTATAGTTTCTTAACACATTTTAAATGCCATATTCTGTAGGTTTTTGAATTGTTTGAAGATTATCTATCTAATTTAAATATATGTCTGTATACCAAGAAACTAATATGTCTATAAGTTTGACTATTAGAGATGACTATTAATCTATATTTTAATTGCACATTACATTTTAAATCAACTGCACAAATAAATATAATACTTTAAACAAGAGTAGAAATATACAGAGTATAACAAAATTGACCTTAAATTTTTATCAATAAAACAAAATCCATACCAATATAAAGTATTTTGAGATTAATAGTTGTTTTTGGATTAAAGTAGATTCAATAATCTATTCCTTTTTAATCATAATAATTTACCATTTCCCTATTATTTTTATATTATATTGCCCTTTCTTAGTTAGAGATTGACCAGACTATTAACCATTAATAACCAACTCCATTTAAATGAAAACAAACATTTATAAACAATATGTGAGGAATTTGGACAAAGTTCTCTAGACCACTTTTTGCTGATTGGTGGCACTAGTAATCTTATGGAAACCCTGAGAAAATCTGTTATAATATCCAAGTCCTGGGAAGACCAATTATCACCTTTGTTGATAAATATCACCTATCAAAGTTCAAGAGGTCTCCCTTGATCAAACCTTGTTCATCTTAATCTGAAGCAAATATATAGTCTCTTGTTGCCTGTAAAAATAAAAGAAAAAAACTACTTCTCCAAAGCAAAGAATCCTTTAAATTCTATTTTACAAATATATTTTTGACTTCTGCTCTAAAGTTAAGGCATTTTAAAAATATTTATGTTGGTATATTTTATCAGTTGCAATCCTTTGTCTCTCAGCAGCTATCCCTTACCCACCAGCCATCAAAACTTCAAAATCAGCACAATACCATACAGGATCCAAACTCCCTCTGTATTTCCCATCTCTAAGTGGCTTATCCCTTTTTATTATTTTATTCCTCTTTTTAAAGACTTTAAAATTTTGTTTTTAAACTATTTATTCCTTTATATAACTGTCAATACCCTTTTCATTTCTTTCTTAAGCCTATGTACAGTGTAAAACACATTGGAACCTGCTAAGAGGGTTTTCTGTCTGGACCCCTTTTTATTGTGTATCTTTAGTCTTTTTTTTTTTCATTATGAGCAGAAGTTACATCCACAACCCAGAATGCTGTGTGGCTTGGAGATGCCTCTGTGTATTGTGGTGGAAAACTGCCATGCCTTATGTAGCTCAATAGCCAGAAACTTGAAGTAGCCTGCTTGGCCACCAACAGATGAGTAGATAATGTAACAGTGCTTCATATACACCATGGAATTTCATTTAGAAGTAAGAAAACTTAAATCATTAAACCTTTAGGAAAATGAATGAAACTAGAAATCATTATATTTATATGAAGTGAAGAGAACCAAGCTCAAAACACAAGTACTGTGTGCTTTCTGTTATTTGAGGAAATGAAATCAAGTATGTTTGTCTATGCATGTGTTTGCATGCATAGATTACAAAAATAGACAGAGACCCATGAGAGGGTGATGTAGGAGGGTCATCTGTCTATGTGTTACTTTCATTGGTTAATAAAGAAACNGAGGCTAGATATAATGGGCCAGGCAGTGCTTAAATGAATACAATTTGTGTGTTGTTATTTTGGCCATGTGGGAGCCGGGTGGGACGAAAAGCAGGTCTGCCTGCTCCCCTTCCACTACAAGAGGGAAGAAATGAATATCAAGAAAGGCAAAACCTGGGGAGCAAACAGAGGGTAAAGGAATGGATATGATATGAAAGCAGAAGGGTGATTATTTGGGTAAAGGAATGGCATCACAAGAGAATGAAGAGGAGGTGGGGAGGACAGTGAGGGTATAATGTATAAAGTGTAATGACACATGTGCACAAAACTACCATAATGAATTCAATCATTTTGTATGTTAAGTATAAATTAGCAATGTACTCTCTGTGTCCACATTTGTCCTCAGTCACCTTTGTCACACTATTGTTTTCCCATGTCTCACTATGAAGGGGAGTTCTCATTACAGATTTCTGGATACATTAGCCATACCAACACAGGGCCATTTCAGAGATCTGATTTTGTACAGAAAGACTTTGATCCAGAGTAAAACATGACTGACAGCTGAAAATCTGAAGTACTTCTCATTTCTAAAATATAATTATGGTGCCTTCTTAATCAGAATGTTTCGGATTTTCTTCCACTGCCTCCTTGGCTCACTGTCATTACTTAAAATAGTCCAGTTGTCACAGTCATATCTTTGAGGGTATCAATGGGCAGTTGAAGTCACACATACTTGAAATATTCTTGATTCCCTGAGAAAGGGACAATGTTTATAAGAAACTAAAATGGGTGAGAAATAACAGTAAAAATAATTGTAAAGATTTCTTTGGAGATGTGACTGTTACTGCAAACTCCAGAAAGCTGAAATCATTAGAAGTTCATCTAAAGAAATGCCTTTTGAATGAGAACCAGGAAAATATTCTGAGAAGTAAACACTGTTGCATGAAAACTTGCATTTGATATTGCAGGAACTGACAAGGGAAAAAATAATATTATCATTCCTTCTCAAGTCTCCCAATCTATTCTGTGTGAGAAAAACACTCCAGATGAGTTGTGTCTTCTTGTGGGTCTTGTGAGTAACAGTAGTGTAGTTTAAAGCTCAAGCAAATAACTTAAAGGGAAACAATGATAAAAGCTAAAAGCAAACAAACAAAGATCAGAAGAATCCCATTAACAAAAGTATTTAGTACAAACATGAAATTTTAGAACTTGACACAACAGATAGAAAAGCTTTCCATTTTCTTTTTTATTAATTTTTATTGAACTCTACATTTTTCTCTGTTCCCCTCCCTGCCTCTGCACTCATCTTCAACTCTCTCTCAAGGTCCCCATGCTCCCAATTTACTCAGGAGATCTTGTCTTTTTCTACTTCCCATGTAGATTAGATCTATGTATGTCTCTCTTTGTTGTATGTATGTATGTCCTCATTGTTGTCTAGATTCTCTGGGATTGTGATTTGTGGGCTGGTTTTCTTTGCTTTATGTTTAAAAACCACCTATGAGTAAGTACATATGATAATTGTCTTTCTGGGTCTGGGTTACCTCCCTCAAGATGATGTTTTCTAGATCCATCCATTTTCCTGCAAAATTCAAGGTGTCCTTACATTTTTTTCTGCTGTGTAGTACTCCATTGTATAAATGTAGCACATTTTCCTTACCCATTCTTTGGTCAAGGGGCATTTAGGGTGTTTCCAGGTTCTGGCTATGACAAACAATGCTGCTATGAACATAGTTGAGCATATGTCGTTGTGGCATGATTGAGCATCCTTTGGATATATACCCAAAATTGGTATTACTGGGTGTTGAGAAAGGTTGATTACTAATTTTCTGAGAAATCGCCACAATGACATCCAAAGGAGCTGTACCAGCTTGCATTCCCACCAGCAATTCAGGAGCATTCTCTTTACCCCACAACCTCTCCAGCATAAGTTTTCCTTAGTGTTTTTAAGCAAAAAAAAATCAAATGCAAAAAAGAAAACATATTTAGCAATTGGTGCTGGCATAACTGGATATAAACATGTAGAAGAATGAAAATAGATCAATATCTACCACCATGCACAAAACTCAAGTCCAAATGGATCAAAGACCTCAACATGAAGCCAGCCACACTGAACCTGATGGCAGAGAAAGTGGAAAATACACTTGAACGCATTGGCATAAGAGACCACTTCCTAAATAAAACCCTAGTAGCACAGACACTGAGAGAAACAATTAATAAATGGGATCTCCTGAAACTGAAAAGCTTCTGTAAAGCAAAGGACATGGTCAACAAGA
>LOEQ01005956.1:23399-35988 GCA_001685075.1 Bramus lutescens | reverse complement strand
CTCAGTCCAGTGCTCCAATGTGGGTCTCTGTTTCTATCTCCATCCATCGCCAGCCGAAGGTTCTATGCAAGATACTCATCAGTGTGGATATAGGATGGGACTAGTCATGGATTCACTTTGCACCACAGGCTAATCTGAACTCTCAGTCATCCTGATTCAGCTTCCTAAATCCTGGGATTGCAGGCATGCAGCACCATACCTGACATGCACTGGCTTCTGTCAGTATCATTATGTATTTATTATGGTTAAACTAAAACTGATTCACTTTTATCTAAGCTAGAAAAGAAAAGCAGAAGCAGCTTTGACTTCTTATTTATTGTTGCATGTCCTGAGCCTAAAATTGCTTCTGTTTTTAAATGCTTTGTTTTCTTCTAGAAAACTATACCATTTGATATTCCATACTATTCAATGTTTCTTTCTGTTCATTTTGTTGCATCTTCCATTTGGCATAGGAGCACCAAGCAGATACTTCTGTATTCTTATCCCTACATCAGGTGCTCCAGTGAGGAACATGGCATAGGCCAACCAAAAAACAATGAAATTGACTCAACATATAGTGTAGGCTGCATAAATCTGTCAGTTGGTCTCAAAGGCTATAAACAACTGTGAGCGTCCTAAGACTACCTGGAAATCAGATGCGATGTGTGTGTGTCAGTGCCCACTGTGCACAGCCATTCCCATGCAGCAGGGAACACAGCGAATGTTGGCTGATTTATTGCTGATTGAAAGTTGCTTAATGAATGATGACTGCTTAGCATAACAGAGAGGTGAGGAAATTTGAAGAGGGCCTAGTTGATGAGCAGAGTGATTTAAATGTTAGAAAATAGGATTTAGGATGAGAGGCTGAGAGAATTGGGGTGATTTAGCCTAGAGAAGAGTAGGGGAAGATGTTACACAGCAGATGAAGGCCAGCTGTTCTCCATTTTTCCAGATTAATCCACGTAATGAAATTCAGGAGGTGATGTGTTAAAATAAATTCACTGAGGGACCTTAGGTTTTTAAGCATACATTTGTATTATGACTTTGGGGGACTTTCAAATTAAAATTATAGTGGAGAACTAGAGTTGAAAAATTCAACTGCATTGGAAGTAGTTATAATTACCTGGAAATACATATATGGATTTAAGTCAAATGTAATAGTAGCCACATTACAGAAATATGTAAAGAAGTCTGCATACGTTGATTGTATGCAAAGCCTTCAATGACCAAATTAATTGTATTCTCATTATTTCCAAAATAGTTGTTCATTTGGTAAGAGTTTGATATGGAAGGATTTGTTACAGTCTTTTCCCAGGAGATAAACTAATCTAAAACTTTATGCATAAAAGAAATATGCAGAATAATTAATGCCACAGAGTTTGACATAATCTCAATTCGGTAATAAAAGTACTAGGGTTTGATGGTTTGGAATAATGGTTTTAGCTTTCATCTCACTTTATGGAATTTACTTTGCAAAACACATCAGTTATATAACATTATGAATGCATTAAAACAAATTGCAACTTCAAAATGTGTCATTTTATGAGTCTCTTAGTAAAGAATTATTTCGTAGTTTAAACTCATCTTTATATGAATAATTTCAAAGGCTATATACTTAATGAATATTTTAGAGCCAAACATACCTATGCAAAAATTTATTTCGTGGTTTTTCCCAGAGGGTGAATGTTTGCCTTAGTGATTTTTCTATGTAGGACTTCCTTGTCTCACCCATCATTTAGTTTACTTATAAATTGAAGGCACATCTCATTAGATCTTGTCCAAAAATAGTTACCTCGATATACTGAAGGTTTACTACTTCCAAACACTCTCTGGCTCCTACTTCTATACCTATGTCAGACTTCCCTTGAAGAAAGCATTGCTGTTTATTTTGTATGCACCATTTTCCAGGAACTTCTCTAAAGTGACACCACTAATGCTGTCTGGAGCCTTGCTGCCATTCTGTCCCAAATTGTGGGAGCCTCAAACGCATGCCTATCAGTTTCGAATGCTTCTATTAAAACTGACTATAAACAAGAGTAACAATCAAAGGGAAAGTTTAAATATATTTTCTCTTTTTTTATTTTGGCTTTTAGGTTTTTGACACAGAGTCTCATGACACCTACGCTGGCCTTAAACTCACTATGTAGACAATCTGTCTCTCACATGGTGGATATCACAGGTGTACATCGCCATTGTGTATAGAAAATATAAATACAAATCTGGGATTCATGAGTTAAATATCTATAGAAATGGGTGTAGCAACACTTATAGGGTTGGAATTATACCATGTAGAGTCAATCTTGGCTGACAGTGTTTACTATCACTAATCAACATGTCTTTCTCTGACTTTTAGATTATTTTCAAAATAAGTATGCATATATATTTGTGTGCCTGCATATACATACAAAGAGTGAGGCAAAATCTTGAGGGCACAATATTTCTCAATGAAAGAATAGATGACAAATGAATACCTGGAATTCCAAAACCAGGGACTGAGAGTGAAGGATCTCAAATTCAAGAACAATCTAGATTACAAAGGGAAACCTTATTTGATAAAGCCAAGGGTTGAGGGTGCAGTTTACCTATCATGCACAAGACCCTGGGTTCCAGCCTGGAGGTGTAGGGTTTACCTTAATTGAAATACAAGAGATACTCAATATTAGAGAAGATGCTAAATTGTACACCCTTAGCAGATGTACAAGCCAAGTTTTAATCTTCTCAAGTCAAGACAATAAATTTAGGAATCCTAAATGAGTGTGGAAAACGTGCTCTTGATTCTGTTTTTTACATTTCCTTTTCTGTCATTCTTTTTATTTTCAAAATCATTTAGATTATAATTACATCTTTCCCTTCATTTTCCTCCCTTCAAACATTATCATACACCCCCAATCTACTTTAAATTCATTGCCTTCTTTTTGATTGATTAGTATTGTGTTCATATATGTATTTATATATTCCTTTATCTTTATATATTTCTACAAATAACCTGTTCAGTCAATATAATGTTACTTTTTTATATACATTTTCAAGTCTGACCATTTGGTACTGGACAACCAATTGGTGTGTTCTTAATGCTCCCTCCCTGAGGGACTAGTTTTCATGGTATCAGAGGGATCCATCTTTGCTTCCAAAGATAGGAGGTAACCAACAGTCTTACCAGGCTACCACTCCTATGAGCCACACCAACTACCAGCAAGGGAAGATAATCCCAACAGTGAAGTAATGGTACACATACTTTGGCAACAACCAGCGGTTCTCTAATTGGACTTAAGGCTTGATCAACAAGAGGAACACCATGCCTGGTACTGGAAACCTCGCTAATTACTCAGGACTAGCAAAGTCACAATTACTAGAAAAGAATCGACTATCACTAATTTACTAAACCATCCTGTTCACTAACAACAATCCTTTTCTGTCATTCTTACTCTTCCATTCTAGCTTTGATGTTGGTATAGAGCGAATAGAATGGCCACAATAGCCTATACTTGTCTTATCTGCAGCTTTATCCAGTGTGCTGCCTCTCCTCTGACAGGATGCTGTTTAACAATGTATTTTCAGAGAACTGTATTTTTAAATTGTCAACATTTGAAAGGCAAGATGATAAACTGTAAGTATATTGCCTTTATTACATTGTCTTGGTTTTCCTATCTTCTGATTCAATCAATGAAAATATTTTCTCTTCTTATTCACTCCCTAGATAGTTTTAACCGATACATGAGCTCCATCTCTTGGTAAAAATGAATCATAAATTTAAAGATTTTCATGAATGGCTGTCCCTCAGCTGTTATCTTATATGTGGCTATTCCAAAATTGACTCAAATGCATGTAAGACTGAAGCAGCTACATGGTCATGTTTTTAAATAAAATTGACCCTTGAAATGCTGAGAAAAGACAATTGTATATTCTTTTCCACTGTAGCACTAAAAGCAAACAGGTAAACCATGATTCCATAACCCTCTCACTTTTCCAAAAGCTCCAGGCTCCTAGAACATAAGCTCTATGTTCTATGGGAGCCCAGTATGCTCAGGCCTTCTCAAAAACTGATCCAAGGTCATTTCAAAGGCACAAGATGACATTATATGACTCTACATACTCCATCCCCTTGGTTCTAAGTGTACAATTCAGCCATGTGCTCTTCTCCAAGTGAGTGATTCTTTTCCCAAGCTTTACGTAGGACCTGTTCTCTACCAACACATATAGTGGGTGCTGCACTGTTTCCACACGTTGCAATACTTAACCTTTTAAAACTCAACATATAAAAAATCTTAAAATCATATTTATTAAACTTATACAAAGATTAAGTTACATAAACATAGCAACATCATGGTTACATGACCGTAAAAAGAAAATAAAGGAGGAAATCCCATTACACCAATATTACTGCATGTTTGCACCTATGAAATCTGTTCAAAAATTTGTTTACTTGTAAAAATTGTAACGTGAGAACTGATATTGTCAAATGATAATACAGAATAGATATGAAATGTGTGAATCATTTTCAATGTCATAAAAGTTTACCATATCTTGCAATCTGTTTATTATTTTTTATTGGAGAGGAGAGGTATTCAAAAGACTAAGTCCAATAGTGTGTCTTGTATATTTTATCATAACATGAATAATAAAAATGTTGCAAATACATTTGGGAAATAAAATAGTTTGATTTGTTGTTCCTTAAGAGCTTGAGCATTATGTGGCATATTAATTAAATAGTACACAGTCAAATAAATAACCTCAAATCAGTTCCTTTGGTATTTTCATAAGTAAAATAGTATGTGATCAAGCAATATTTCAAGCAGTAATCAGAAGTATTTGTGGGATCATGCTCTCTTGCACTGATAAGGATACACACATGTGCAGAAAGTTTACTGGAGAGCACTCTTCAGACAAAATTCTGTATATAAATAGCAGAAACAATATCCATCAGAGGGAGAAGCTGACTCAGGCAAACTCATGTGAGTTCTTCAGGGACCTCTGCATTAACAATGTTTCAAAATGCCTCACATTTCATCAAGGGGCCTGTAATGGTTTGAATGAAAATTGCCCCCATAGGCCCTTTGGGAGTGACACTATTAGGAGGCATGGCATTATTGGAGCAAGTGTGTCACTGAGTTTGGGACTTCAGGTTTCAGAAGCTCAAGCAATAAGTCCAGTATCACTCTCTTTTCCTGATGCCTGCCAATCTGGATATAGAATGCCCAGTTCCTTCTCCAGCACCATGTCTGTCTACATGCAACTATGCTTCTCACCATGGAAATAATAGATTAAATCTCTGAAACAGAAAGCAAGCTCCAATGAAAATTTTCCCTTATAATAGTTACCATGCTCATAATATCCCTTCACAGCAATAAAATTGATGTGGGAGTCCCCTTTTTGCGTGTGATTACCATTAATGAATAAAGAAACTGCTTTGGACCTATAGCAAGGCAGAACTTAGGTAGGCAGGGAAAGCTAGGCTGAATGCTGGGAGAAAGAAACATGGAGTCAGGGAGTAGACAAGGAGCCGCCGCTGGAGACAGATGTGCTGAATAAGCCACAGCCATGTGGCGATACACAGACCAATAGAAATGGGTTAAATTATTATTTAAGAGTTAGCCAATAAGAAGCTAAAGCTAATGAGCCAAGCAGTGATTTAATTACTACAGTTTCTGTGTGATTATTTTGGGTCTGAGCTAGCTGGGTGGCCGGGAAACAACAAGCAACCTCCCTCCAATGTAGATTGCTAAGAAAGACAGGTCCTAAGACTTTATACTGCAAACCCAGAAGTCAATGCCCTTGATCTGCCACCAACAAGAAGACATAACCTTGTATAAAGCAGATCATATCTCATTCACAGTCAAACATCTGAGCATCTAGTAGTGTATGTCTTTCATGTGAAGGACTATCTCAGATGGGTGTCTCAGCACTCACCCAAATGCTGTGGTTTGCAGAAGGGAGGGTTTTATGTTTTATAAATTTTTGACTTAATTTCAACTGTTCCCACAATAATAAACACATCCTATCCTTTATTCAGTAATTTACTTTTTTGTTTATTTAATTTGTTTGTATGTGCCTCCATGAGTTTATGCACACAGCATGCATGTAGAGGAAGCCCTCAGGAACTCAGACCCCCAGGTTCTAGAGTTAAACCTGGTTGTGAATTGCCTGATCTGGGTTCTAGGAACTGAACCCAGGTTCTCTGCAAGAGTTGCAAGTTGTCCTAACCCCTGGGCCATCTCTCCAGCACAAAGCCCATCCTTTAAACTCAGATATTTAATGTTAAATTCTTAGACTGACAGTAACTCTGCAAAGAGGATCTTAGAATCTCAGCTTTCAGGGACATGACAATAAGGACTTACATACCAATCAGTACTTTTTAATTCAAAAATAAAATTTCAATACTGTCCTGTAAATGTCCTTATTCCCAACCTATGCATATAGGTACTTTAAGCCACTGTAACAAAATTTTGGGGATCACTACTCTTAATAATCTTTCCACATCCTCTCGCACAATGGTCCCTGAGCCTTGGGTGCAGGAGCTGTGATGCCAATATATCCATTGCATCCGGGTTCCCACAATCCCTGGATCTCTCCATTGTGTCCAGTTGTGCTTTACTGTGATGATCTAGAGTTAAAGTTGGCTGTGAATCACCTGATCTGGGTTGTGGAAACTGCTGGGAAGAGAAAAGCTTCTCTGATGAGGGGTGGTAGTTACACTTCCTGGGAGGATAAGCACAAGATTGAGAATATAGCTAAAAACTGTGCTGCTCTAGAAAGTGGCAGTAATAGACTCTCTTCGAAGGAGCATGACCTCATTGTCCCAGAGAGCTTGGGAAGTTGGCTAGGTTTTAAGTACCAGGGATGATTTCCTATCAAATGAACTTCAAGTCTAATTAGACAGCTGTTGGTTACAAACATGTGAGTGCCACTTACTGCACCTTTATAGATATGTTGGCATTCTGGTCGTTATTGTGGTTAATAGGAGTCACTGCAGTGTGTGAAGCAGAAGTGAAAAGATTGTCAGAGCCAAAATACCAGAATGCCTGCTATGAAAAAGTCTCTCATAGAAATAGCAGCATAAAAAAGACCTAAACAATTGCAATATCAATAGACCTACTGATACAGAAAGGGGAAAATCTCACAGGGCCCCAACCCTAGACAAAGAGCTATAGGTAACAAATGACTGCAGAGAGATGGAGAATTAGTCTTTCCCAGGGATGAGCCCCCTAATTGAGTATCCAATACAAGAGTTCAGCCCTGAAAACCTACACACACAAACAACAAAAACAGACTAGGCAAGTTGTGGTAATTAATGCTTCAGCATACATATACACGCAAGCATATGTGTGTAGCGATAATAACTGAGGAAAAGGAGGTTATCAAAGTGAGAGTTAGGAAGCAGGAGAGGGACGAGAGGGATGGGACTTACAAGAGGCTCGAGGGAGGCCAGGCAAAGGTGAAATTGATACCAACGTATTTTAACCAAATGTATAAAAAATAAAAGTTGAAAAAATAAAAATAATTTAAAAAATCATCTGGGGAAATGTAGAGTCTTTTAAATTGCTAAGAAAATAAAGCAATGCCAAAGAAGACACAAACTGCTCCCTAAAGATAGTTCATAGATTTAACATTAGGTCCTAGAACATTCCTTTTGATAATGTGATGCTTTGTAGGGTAGAATTGTCTGTGTCTTTGAGGTAAAAAGCATTTCAATGTTGCCGGGTGGTGGTGGCACACGCCTTTAATCCCAGCACTCAGGAGGCAGAGGCAGGCAGATCTCTGAGATTTCGAGGCCAGCCTGGTCTACAAGAGCTAGTTCTGGGACAGGCACCAAAGCTACAGAGAAACCTTGTCTCAAAAAAAAAATAAGAATTTCAATGCACAATAAACATAGAATTAAAATGTAGGTGGCAGCACCTAACTCAGTGCTGAAGTCTGAGAAGTTGTATTATGGCCAGCAGGTACAAAAGTCACATTAATAAGTGATTGTGACTTTTAAATAAATACAAAATATTATATCATCCTCACTGTAAGTACATTATGTTTTTTCATTGTGGAACATTTCACAAATTTGCATGTCATCCTTGTACAAAGGCCATGAGAATCTCTGTATAATTTTGATTTTAGTACGTGCTGTCTAAGTGAGTACATTACTTTTTTTTAAATGGCTGCAGAAAGAGAACACTTTCTGTCTCTGTCCTTCTTCTCAACATGCACACTAGTAATAGCATTTATTGATGACCACAAGAACTGTGAAATTACTGAGTCTTAAGTCGTTTGTGTCATGAACTATAGACATTTGCAAACATGTTTCAACACATGATCAGTATTAAATGTTCCAAATAGCAGGAGCGGTGTATTCAACAGCTCTTTTGGGATGGTGCTTCGGGCATATAGAGAAGTCAGGGTATGTTAAGAGAAACATAGTATTCGAATTTCAGTCCTACTCATGAACTAGTATGCATGTCTATCTGAAGAAGTAGCACTAGAAGATTCTGCTGAGACAGAGAAACCCGTCTTTGAAGAATATTATTAATTACATTGTACCCTGCATTGAGAGTTCATGGCCCACCACATCAAGCATGATTTTCTTCACGTCCTTAGTTCCCATTATCCTTCTAATACTAGCAAATCGAATGAGAGCCTGCTAACCGAATTCATGCAAAACTCCCTGCCTCCATTTTCTCTTGTCCTCCATAATGAAAACAACTGTTCTCAGAAACCAGACCACTCCTTTTAGTTACCTGCACTTGAATCTTAGGCAGAGATCCCACCCACCACTTCGGAGACCAAAGGAAAGTCATCACTAGAGTCCCCTCACACCCTGCAGCGCCACATGTGGCCATGGCTATGGGTTCTTTGGCTATTTGTATGTGATATTATCTACTGCTCTTTCTTTCCCATGTCAAATAACTCATACTGTCTCTCCAGCCTCCTTTTGAGTGGGTACTGTACACCCATAACCAATCAGAAATCTTGCTGGATATTTAAAGCCCTTTCCAGATCCTTGTCTTACCCTTTCTCCACAATCACAGACTTGAATGAGCTCCTCCTTCTCAGTGTCCGTGCACACATACCTTGCCCTAGAAGTTTCCTGCTTAATGCGCTCTGAGTTGGCTCCTTGCACCACTGAAATGACTTTCAGGAAAGTCAATGGTAACTATTACTTCAATACAGACAGCCAACTAACTTTATCTTCTTTCTCTCTGAACTATAACTCAGAGTATGGTACAGCTTCAAAGTCAGAGTATCTTAGTTCCAAACAGGACTTCAGGACTACTAGCTGTGTGGTTCCAGACAGCTTTGTTAATCTCCTGCTATCGAACTCTATGTGAAAAGTGTATACTCTAAAGGACTTATACAATAGAGTTGTTTTGGAGAGCAAATTAATGAAATGATTTCTTATGCAGCACGGAACACATGTTGAATAAATGTTAGTTTGATTTATAATCCTCTTCCTCAATGAAGACAAGCCTCTGGTGATTATTCACATCATAGACTTGATAAGAGCAGAATCCCTGATAACCTTTTATTTTGAACTAGCTTCCAAATGATTTTTAAACAGACTTTTTCTTTGAGCTCGGCGATTCCTTCAAGACAGATGATACAGTAATTGTTTAACATTAAAATAAAGGTAATACATCCTCCAAGGGAAAATGGACAACTTTGGTGAAAGCCTATTTAAAACAGTGGGATAGGGGTGGGAGACATTGCTCAGCACCTAAAAGCATTTGTTGCTCTTGTAGAGGACCCAGGTTTGGTACCCACCACAGACAGGGCACTCCAATCATCTCTAACTTCAGTTCCAGGGGATTTGGTGCCTTCTTCTTGCCTCCACAACCAAACACACATGCAGCACACATACATACTAGCAGGCAAAATATTTTTAACTCATAAAAAAATAATAAAACACTGGTGATCCTCAGCTCTGAGATGGAATATAAACTCACTATGGGCAAGATTTTCCAAGGCCAAATTTCACAGCTGCTGTTCATTGTGGACCTGCTCAGGCACATCACTGTCCTCTGGCTCTAACTCAAGAATCTACTCTCAGAATCTTGAATTCACAACCCTCCACTTTGCTAGCTCACAGGAAAGCAAAATCTCCAACCTTTCTACTTTAAAAACTGGACATATCATATAATCTACATGGGTATTAGAAAAAGACAAAACCTTCTGAGTAAATTGGGAGCATCCAAGGGGACACAGCATCCATGGGGAACATAGAATCATCAGGGACACAGCATCCATGGGGACACGGCATCCATGGGGACATGGCATCCATGGGGACACAGCATCCACAGGGACACAGCATCCATGGGGACACAGCATCCTTGGGGACAATCCTGCCACCACCTTATTCTTCTCTATTCGACTCCTATTGTGTCTGTGTGGTAGCATTTCTGACTATTGTTATCCTTCCTCCTAATGCCACGCAGCTCTCCAGAGTGCTGGTATCTGTTCCATAAGGCTCTCTTTCTACTTGGTTTCAGCTATCAAGATAATGACAAATCTAAACTCTCCATGCCTTATATATTTCACCCAAAGATAGAAATATGCGCCTATCTAATTGCTCATCTGACTATCCCCACAGGTTCCCAAATCCAGCATCCTGAACATGAAACTGTCTATTAAAGGCGTGTTCCTGTGTTAGACTCTATCTTCTCTCTAGGTGTTGAAGCCCTCTCTTCTCTTACTGTGGTTGTCACAGTATTGTGACTCCTCACTCACCTCACTATCAGCCAGTGTGTGTTTTGACAGAAATAATGATAAAACTCACTTAGGGAAGAAAGAGTTTTATTTGACTTGCAATTCCAGGATACTGTTTACTTTGAGGCGTAGTGGTAACTGGTCACACTGTATCATGAGAGACAGATAAATGCTGTACTTCACTTTCTCCTTTTTCAGTCTAGGTCCCCAGTGTGCAGAATGATGCTGTCCACATTCAGGATGAGTATTCCTTACTCAGTGGTACTTCTCTGCAATCTCCCTTACAGGCACTCTCAGAGATTTGTCTACTACATTGTTATCAATCTAGCCACAATGAGAAGCAAGATAAATCCATTACACCCCCAAGGAGGTTCCTGATAGAATTGCTTCTCACCATTGATACCAACATACTCACAAACAATACTTACAGATGCCTAACCTACCTCCTTTTATTCTTTCTTTCACTGTGGTTTATCAAAGCAGAATAAACGCAGAATTCTTTAGATTTTAGCTATTGTTTAAGCACATTGAAATGACTTGCCAATGACCTTATGTCAAAGTCCAGTCTCTCAATTGGTTTGCCAAGCCTGGATCCATATCCAACACTCATGCATCTTCTTTCTGCATTCCCTTCCTTAGACACGCTGGAGTCTACTGTGTTCTATTACTCCATGCAATGTTCTCACTGTCCCTTGCTAGAATTGCCATGTCTGCAATATTTCATTAGACAATCTGTTTTTACATCTTTATCTCTACTAAGATGAGATTTTGAAAACGGAAGAATTGCTAATTACTTTAATATTTAAGTATGTGCTGTATGATAAATCTAAAGAGCATTCAATGCTTTAACACTATTATGAAAAGACAATGTCTGCCATATAAATCCAAGAGGAAAAATAGAGACTGGTATTAAGGCAAATATTCAGGCATTCAAAAAGTCTTTGATCAATGTGATGAGATCCCATGGTCACATCAATATATGTATGAAATCATGCTAGTCCAGAGTCAAATACACAAAAGGACTAAATAATGTTTATGGCAATATTATTTTAAAAAAAACAGAAGATTTTACTTTTAGGAATGATGCAGTATATAACTAACCTATAGAAAGAAAAATATACCTCCAGGACAAAGAAACTGCTCTTTGAAGACATCAGAGAATAGTGATAAACAGCTAAAATTTCCAAGAAAAGAGACATTCAGGCCAAAGAATTATAACTCCTCCACTGATTTTAACCTAATGTTTAAAGGCTGTGGAACAGGTTCATTTTCTCTGTCAAATAAAGAAATGAAAAACAGGGAAGTTTTCAAGTACATCAGGGAAAACCCCTGTCACAGCACGAAGAAATGATAAAGAAAATCTACTTTTATTAAAGGCGGGAACACACACACACACATACACACAGAGCAAGGCACACATAAAGCGAGACCTCTGAGAAACAGAGAGAGGCTCAGTAAGTCTATGTTCAGCTTCTCCTGGGTGGCTGGGGTTTGTAAGGGTCTTGGGTAGGCTGGAATGAAATCTTCTTTCCCTTAAGACTGTTCAGTTTGAACAACAAAGGGGAAGCTATGGGCCCATACTTCCAGTAAATCTATCCTGGTCCAGACTTACACGTTTTACTTTTACGGAACATATTAAATAGTCTTAAAGGTTTATTTTCCTATGTGTATTGTACAGTCTTATGAAAGTTCAAACTTGGTATCTTCCATATCTGTTGGTTTGTGTATATTTATGTTTATTTTTCTAATTTGGGGCTTTCTAGTTCACTTCTTACCTATTTTGTAATTTTCTTACTGAATGGTGGCTGTGATGTGCTGACAATTTTACACTCCCTGGGTTACATTCTGCTGCTCAGGGGGAGACATTTTTATTTGCCAGGCACAATTGACCATTCAGGATATTTTGTGCTTGTCCTTTTTTTTT
>LOEQ01005956.1:8354-18476 GCA_001685075.1 Bramus lutescens | reverse complement strand
AAAGAAAGAAAGAAAGAAAGAAAGAAAGAAAGAAAGAAAGAAAGAAAGAAAGAAAGAAGAAA
Organism: Bramus lutescens; assembly: GCA_001685075.1. Lineage (NCBI taxonomy): Eukaryota > Metazoa > Chordata > Mammalia > Rodentia > Cricetidae > Bramus > Bramus lutescens. The sequence goes on along the minus strand of LOEQ01005956.1, from coordinate 18,414 downwards.
CAACTATTGCTAGCATGAGGAAAACATTCCAGGCGTAGCATAGCAATAACCCTATAACTCCTTGAAAATAAACAGCTTTTATATCGTATTACATAGCATATTTATGAACTCTATTATTTAATCTCCATGTCGAATGCTTACAGAATGAATTAACACAAGAGATTAAAAATGAAGACATGGTGACAAAGATATATAAATTAAGAAAAATCTTCATATTAGATCTGAGAATAATGCTCTTTGACCAGTCAGAGTTTTTGCTGCAATCCTTCATCAAGATTTTCCTTATTGAAAGGGTTCTAAGGATCATTTTTAGTTCAAGTTTCTCTATATTGACACAAATGGGGTGTAAGAATCTAGTGATTGTCGGAGGCTTATAGACTTCGACTCACTTAACTTTGCTGTCTCCCAAACTGAAGCACTCGACTTGAACCATACAAGACAGATTGAGGTAATGGGTATTTTCTTAAACAGTCTGAAACCCAGCAGGCCTCTCATGCTTGCTTACTTAATTAAACCTAAATTTCCCCCAAATCCTTTCTAGCTGATCTAGTCAAAATTGATCTGCTTCCAGCATTTTCAATGCATACCTTTTAGTTCTAGATATATTGACTAACAAATAACTCTTCTGAAAATGTACACTGAATGCTTTTTTAATTTGCCATGGCAATTTAGTTTTTAAGTGTAAAATATTAATATACATAAGTAATCTATAAGATAAATGCTTCAGACACTTATAATGAAAATATACAGATCTTATAAAGAATAGTGAAAAGCAAATTATAACAGATCCAAGATACTATAGTCTAAAGAAAATAAAAGCTTTATGGGGAACAAAAACAGAAGCAGACTGACCAGCACTTTAAAAATTGAACACAAAGAATAGTATTTACTTTAGTTCTCAAGGGAAAAGTAAATTGTTTATCAAAAGCAAAGATTATTCAGCTTTATTGAAGCAACAAGTGCAGGACTGCACAACTATATAATTGTCCCTAGATACACAGTGGCAAGAGACACAGCATAAAAAGAAAATTGAGATGTGAGAGAGAATAGTTTACTGTACAAATAAAAAATAAGTAAGTAAGAGAGAAGGGAAGCAAGAAAGTAAGGGCAAAAACATCATTTACTGAAGAGTGGAATACAAAATAGGGAGACCTGGATAGAGAAGGGAAATCCCATTTCTCTCAAGAGTGAACAGAACAAAAGCAAACACACCTGAAGAGGAACAAAGGGGAACTATTTCAAATCATATGAGTTGCCTGGTATAAATAAACAGAAAGGTGATGGGTACACATAGGCTAGAAACTGAGGTAGAGGAAGTAGCTGAGAATTGAAAGAGAATAGTCCTAACTCTGGAGGACTTCCTATGGCTGGAAACAAAATGAGATACAAAGGGACAGCATCATCTGCTGACAAATGACAGCTCTCTGCAGCCCAAGATGGGAATGGAGTTACAGCGATTCCTGTGTCAAAGAAATTATAATACCTACAAAGGCAAGCAAACAGGCAGGCGACCAACATGGGCAAGGCAGGGGCATGAACCTCTGTGACAGTGTCAGGGAGGGTGAACTGGACTCCAAGACAGTGAAAGTGACATCACAGCATAGACAAAGAGAATAACAGAAAGCCAGTGTAAAAGTGAAAACTGAAGAATTTCCTCAGTATCACATTAGCAGAAGTTATAAGAAAAGTCAGAACGGCATGTAACCAATATAGAATGTGTTTAAATAAACCATTTAGGAGGACAGAAAAGAGCTAAAGAAAAGGTAGAACTAAATGGGGCCGGATGGAAGGCAAAGGGTTTCATTAAACACAAGGGTAGAAATGCCTTCGAAATCTAGTCAATAATAATGTTTCAACTGGGCAGTGGTGGTGTACACCTTTAATCCCACCACTAAGGAGACAGAGGCAGGAGGATCGCTGTGAGTTCGAGGCCAGCCTAGTCTATAAGAGCTAGGTCCAGGACAGGTCCCAAAGCTACACTTTCTTGAAAAAAAAAATGATGCCACTCTGCAATGAGGAGAAAAAGGCAAATAGCACAGGAGTGCAGAAATGTAGAAACATAGCATCCCAGCAAATGCCAAAAAGGCATTTTCATTTTCAATGGAGGAAATAGACTAACTCGAGAAAGTTGAGTTGAATAGGCAAACTATAAACAAAAGAAAAAAGTGAAGCAAGAATAATTTCCACATGTAAGGACTAACAAAAGAAATGCTTATGAAGCTTAGTGCTTGAACAGATCTTTGAAGAATAAGTAACAAAAGAAAACACTGGGAGCCCTTTTAGGGTAAAGAGAATTTTCTCTCCCCCCCATTACGAATTCAACTTACTACAAAAGGTGAAGATATTTAAATTAGAAAATAAATGAAAGTCCCTGGGTGATGGTGACCCACACCTTTAATCCCTGCACTCAGGATGCAGAAGCAGATGGATCTCTGTGAATTTGAGGCCAGTCTGATCTACAGAGTGAGTTCTGGACAGACAAGGCTACATTGAGAAACCCTGTCTCAAAAAAAAATAGATGATAGGTAGATGATAGATAGATAGATAGATAGATAGATAGATAGATAGNATAGATAGATGATAGATAGAAGATAGATAGATAGATAGATAGATAGATAGATAATAGATAGGTAGATACATAGATAGATAGACAGAAAGATATATAGATAAGTTATATATGCAAGTGAAAGTCATAAGAAAATTCAGTTACTGTTGATGTTTGCTTGAGTATAGAATACATTTTGTGTATCCATGTGTAAATATAATTCCACAAATTGATCAAATGCAACTTTTTTATCAAAAATCATCATGTGGAAATATACATACTTGTAAAACCTACATGACAAAGGGTTACAAATTACAATATAGATTCTTCCCATAATGAAGAAAAAAGTGCCAGAATCAATGGTGTAATGGGCAATTCACAAAAGAAGACATATTATAGTCCAGAGACCTTTTTGAAAACTCAAATTTCTTTTTACATCAAGAACTGAAAGACTACAACATGGTATAGCAACAAGTTACAAGAATCAACTTAGACAAAAACATTTAACATGACAAAACCATAAGGTGAAACCTGTAATATCAAATGCTTGGCAATGAATTAGCATATATAACTCTGAGTACTTGCAGATAGAGCTGTTACTGTCTGTAAAAAAAAAATAGGAAACCCTTATGATAGGCAAAAAATTAAATTCAAGGTAAAAATCTACCTTAAACAGAAAAGAAGCCAGGCCTGACACTGCAACCTGTAACCTCCACTACTTGAGAAACCAAGGTATGATCACAACTTTGAGTATTTCCTGAACTACAGTATAGTTCAAGAACACTATGGGCAAGTTAAGGAGATCTTGTCTCAAAATTAAGAGTTTACAAGGAGGATAAGGCTAGAACACTCAGATAAAGTTTTTGCCTGGCATGCATCGCTCTATGTTTAATCCTTAGTACAATAACCAAATAAATATTGCTTAGCAAAGATAATTACAGAATTTTATGAGATGACCCATGAGGCGTTCCCATGTGAAAAGGGTGGTAAATAGAAGATTTAGAAAGATTGGTAAAGGGAATCATGTTATATGAACACTCTAGGATATACTACTGAGCACTAACTTTCAGAGACTTGTTGCTTTAAGTGTCAGGGTGGATTTTAAAAAGAAGAGATATGATTCATTACATGGGTTCATTTACATCTAAAAGAGTCAATAAAATATAAATATGAGTATGGATACATGTACATTAGAGAGTGTTAGGTTCCTGTCAAATTACACTGAATAGGAAAGAAGCTGATTAGGGAGGGCAGGAGGAAGCAGAGAACGTCTGGAGTTCTCCAGAAATTTCCCTCACAAGAAACTCAATTGTGAAATCATTTAGATGATGGAAGGTGTAGAGTTATTGTGGTAACAGACTTCTTGTGAGTTCATGATCAGTATTACTGTTCAACAGAGGAATCTCTAGCCCATGCACATGATAAGGATGACAGCATGATGATGAGTCCATACATGCTACCTTTCTGTGTGGCGACAAGAGGAAATATTGTTTCATTGTGTACTATAAAATGCATGTCCTATAGAGTCCTTCACAGCTCTCCTTGTCTGGACCCATCCACTCATCTTGCACCTGTTACAGCCAAGAGGAAACAATCCACACACACACACACACACACAGCGTGTGTGTGTGTGTGTGTGTGTATTCCAAGTAAACATGTGCAAATTAAGGTGTCCCTGAGTTGAAAGGAACATCTAAGGGAAACAAAATCAAAGTTAAAATAGGCAAATGAGAGTAAGCTGCCTCACCTGAGAGAGGTTGACTCATGAGAAGAGTGAGGAGAAAGGTGCCCTTCCCTGGAGAAGCTGCCTCTTAAAAAGTATAAATGGGAGCTACAGCAGAAGGAAAGAATTTAATGTATGATGTGTAATTAATTCATGGGGGGAGGGACCAAGGAAGATTAGAAACACTTGGAAATCACAGCATGGTTCTGAAGTAACTGAAGATAAAAGGACCCAACCTTCTAGTCATCCTACAGCAAGTACTCAAGTATCCATGTTCTTAGGCAATTTGGGATTCAATGAGGATTGTGGATGCCAGAATTATTATCTAACCTATCCACAACCCTGGGTTCAATTCCTTGCATGCCCCTCAACAAAAAAAAAATTGAATATGAAATATAAATATGATACCCTAAAATAACCAAAGAGATGAGAGAACTTATCTTAGCAGATGGAAGGAAATCTTCATAAAACGAGGCTATAGTGTCATATTCATTAAGATTAATTGTACTAGTTGGTTTTGTGTGTCAACTTGACACAAGCTAGAGTCATCAAAGAGGAAGGAGCCTCAGTTGAGGAAATGCTTCCATGAGATCCAGCTGTAAGAAATTTTCTCGATTAGTGATCAATAGGGAGGGGCTCCTCCAAAAATGAGTGGTGCCATCCCTAGGCTGGTAGTCCTGGGTTGTATAAGAAAGTAGGATGAGCAAGCCAATGAGCAGCACCCCTTCATAGCCTCAGCATCAGTTCCTGCCTTCATGTTCCTGCCCTGCTTGAGTTCCTGTCCTTACTTCCTTTGGTGATGAACAGAAATACAAAAGTGTAAGCTAAATAAACCCTTTCCTCTACAGCTTGATTTTTGGACATGGTGTTTTATAACAGCAATAAAACCCTAAGAAATAAAATATAATAGGTATATAATATGAATATAATATATACATATCATAATTGTTTTATCTATCATTATATATATATAATGGGATGGAGAAAGGAGACAAATAATGGCAGATGGAAGAGAGGAAGTGATGGAGAAAGGATGCACGGAATTTGGGGGAAAGTATGAGATCCTTAGAAAACACTAAGAACCACTCTTCAGCAGTTCATAAAGAATAATGACTACACTATATTATACTCACAATAAAGATTCTATGATGTGTAAAATGCCTTCCCAAGCATTTCGCCTTGAGAACACCAATGACACAGCTAATGTCATATTGCCATGTTTTGCTCTTTGCCAACTAAAATCCATGACTTCCTCATATGTTCCCACACACATCTATTTATACTTCCAGGTTGGCCCTTTGGAGTTTCTGTTCCCTGCATTCTTTTTACCCAGAAGCCAATGTATCTGATTCTTCCCACAAATATCACTGTCCTGGTGAAGACTTCCTGGACTTCCATCCAAGTTGCAGTGTCTCTGCACCAAACGCACACTGGAATACACAACCACACATTGCCTATCACTGCTTCTCTCTGCATTCCCCCAATAAGGACTTGACTACTATCAATACTATGATCTATGCTTTATTTCTTTATTTTTTGTCTCCTTGGCTAAGATGTATAGAGGCGAACATCTTAATTCCTATATTAAACTCCCAGATATTTAACACATTTTTAAATATAATTGTTATTGATTTTTAATAGTTTTGTATCATTCACCCAATCCCACTCATTTCCCAGTTGCTCCATGAATCTGCCCTTCACCCTTGTGAAGGCCTCTTCCCAAAAGGAAAATTTTAAAAGGAGTAAAAATAATATGAAAGTAAAAAAATGCAAATAAATATCATGCTGAAAAACAAAAAAGAAAACAACAAAAAGCAACAACAACAACAAAAAACCCACTCCTGTCTTTCCTCTCTATCACCTCTCCATTTGTCTTGGTGACAGGGGTAATGTGGTTTGTCATCCAAAAGACCCTTTTGTTCAAACAGCTTTAAGTACAAAGCTTCAAACGTTCATTGTATAATGAGTTGTTGGTCGGGTTTAAGAACTTTGCCTTCTGGTACACCATCAATACTGGACCCTCATCAAAACTCCTTTTGAATATCCTACTGCTGTCCCAAGTCATAGAGCTCCTGCAGCTATGATCCCACAGGGCCAGTTCCTTCACATGCTCCAGCATGTCATAGATTGAGTAGATGTTAGAGGATGCCAACTCAAAGGCCTGGATGGATGCCTGGGTTGTAGCTGAGTTGATCAGTCTGGGCCACTGGGACCATACCTCTCAGGCAAGGGGTAGAGCCAACTATACCACACCTGTGGTGAGAGGTAAGGTCAGCTTTCTTAAGTGGGGGCTAGTTCCTTTATGAGTAGCAGTGCAAGCTGTCCTGTGCCATTGGGGTCATGAGCCACTATTCTTGGGCTGGGGAGGAGTGGGGTTAGTTCTCTCAGGGCCAATGAAAGGCAGGACCAGCTCAACATGACCCTCAGACTTCAACACATGTGATTCACTTGGCCCCTGCAGTAACAGACAATAGACGTTAACACAGACCTCAACTGCAGAAGGACCGTGGACCCAGATTTGGCTCTCAGAAGCAGCTTGGGTCCAGACATCAACATGACCAAGCTGGCAGTGCAGGCCACTTAGATTGTCATGAGAACAGCAGCAGCATGGTCCCTGAATATGAACATGGGCTTGTGTGTAGGCCCACATCTAGGACATCTGCACAGCTTTTGACGGTAGTAGGAGCCACAAACATCAATACAGACCCTAGATGTAGTAGAGCCATGCACCCAGACATGGCCCTCTGGCAACAGTCCAGACTGGATGTCACCATGGTCCTGGGTATCACTGCAGGGCGCTCAGATCTGTAAGACCCTGGTGGCAGCATGACTCTCACACATAAACATGGCCTCAGGTGTCAGCTAGACTCCAGGCATCTGCACAGCGTTTAATAGCAACGGGAGCCACAGACATCAACACAGACCCTGGCTGCCACTCATATCATATCAGCTTACTCTTCTCTAATTTGCCTCTTCTAATAGGTCTCTCCCCCACAGCACACAAACCATAGAGAGAGAGAGAGAGAGAGAGAGAGTCTCCTCTCTCTTTCTCCGATTTCCCCCCATTTTATGTGCTCTCACCATAATGGTGTGCAACTGCTCAGTGCCATCAGGTGGCAGGCAGGCCTCTGGCTGTCTTCTACCCACCCAGGACAAGTGCACCAGGCAGGCATGCTAACACATTATGTGCTCAATACATATCAGAGAATGAATATTTAAAAGAAAAACAATGGGCTTGATAACTCAGACCTGTAATCTCAGCTATTCATGAAGCAGAGGCAGGAGTATTGAAGATTGAAGGCATGTTTGAGCCACAGAGCTAGTCCAGGCAACCTGTGCAACTTAGTTGGAAGCTGTCTCAAAATAAAAAAGTAGGAAAAGGTCTGTGGGCACAGTTTAATGTCAGAGGGCTTGCCTGGTAAGTGTGAGATCCTAAGTTCTGTCCCTGAACAGAACTTAGTGCTGAAAACAATATTTTTTAGAAGTAACAACAGAATCCTTGTGTAGGGAAACACAAACGGGCACATGGTATGAAAAAGAAATATGAGGTATTAGCCAGAATGAAAACAATTTAGCCAGTTGGTTCTTCTAGTGAAATCAATGGCAGTCACAGAGGCAAGAGCTGATGTGGGGCTCGGGTTCTATAAAATTGTACTTAAGGAGAAAATGAGATCCCTCTGCAGCACTGAAGGCAATGAGGACAACTGTTCAGAAATCTTTTCTGAACCAAGGGGAAAAGGATGCTGTGCTCCCAGGCAGAGCTGTTACAAATGAAGGCACGCTGGTAGAAGACCTGGCAGGCAAACAAAGAGGTGAAGAAATATGATTTATATTGTATGATCCTATTTTCATGTATCTTATCAGGACAGGATCTCATGTGGCAAATGCTGCCCTCACACTCACAGGGCATCATTTGCCAAGCACTGAGATTTCAGGAATACACCATCATATCACAGTGTGTTCATAATTCTGGAGATAATTATCAATTACAAATGACATGAAGGACAAAAAAGCAGCATTGTGTTAATTTAAAGGAAATTGTCACAAATTTAAAGTAAGCAACCACCATGAGAGGACCAGCCATAATTAGCATAGGGGACTTATCACATTACTGTAGTGTAGTGCTGAGTTTCACTGAGAGGCAACTGAATCATAGAATACTGAGGGCTATGTCACCATGACACATGGGGTGGAGAGAATATGCATTTTACTAACTAAGGGCACATCAAGAAAAAGTCAGTTTAGCTAATTCATGACAACAGAGAGCTACACATGAGGTAAATTGTAGATTCACAGTTCTGTTTGTGTGTTCCAATAAACACGGGTTGTTACATAAGAAATCCCATTTGTCCAAAAATTCAGACATAAAATTATACTCTACTCAATAGTCAACGTGCTCTGTCTTTTTCATTCTGAAAAACAGCCTTCAGAGCTATGCCTTGCTCCTCATGAACTCTGAGTAACTCTTTACCTTATGCAGTAATGAATGTGAATGAGAAGGAAATAACATGTGTTTCGAAAAAGGCAAAGCAGCAATGACCTCTTCAGAATGTCAAGTTTATAAAAAGACTCATAATGTCGAAAAGTAAACCAATTGTATGCATTAAGAAAAAAGTCAAATGTATCTGAGCTAGGGAAAGTAGAGGTATCTCTTGATCCCCTGAAGTAGTGTGAGCTCCTAAAGAGAGGTCATTGGTAGCTGTGTGCAGTGAAGAAAGAAAATAAGTGGGCTCCATGGGAGGTGAAAAGGTATACCAGGGGCTCATAAATCAGCCACGGTGCAGGAACAGATGGAGGAAGTTTTTCACATCTGCACCGAGAAGAAGAGCCATACACACCTGTAACACATCGGGGAGAAATACAACAAACTCAGGCAAAACGACAGAAAGATGGCTCACTGGGGGTGGCTTATAAAGATCCTATTGTAAATCCTGGGTTTCCTGGAAGGGAATTCAAGGCATCTGGATCACATTGGGAACAGATGAAGCATATGGAGGAAAGGTGCCTCTGGGGTCAACTGAGACATCTGTGTCAGAGCAGGAGGCCTGGAGGAGGAACTGGAAGAAAGGATGTGCTGATAAGCACAGTGAGCAAGGAGGGTACCTGAGGAACACTGAAGAGTAGGGAATATTCTTGAGTCTTCAGGGAGAAAGTGAGGTGCTTTGTCCTCACGGATAGAAATGTAAACAATCATTAAGGAAGCATTGGCACAAATGGATCCTTAAAGACTTTGTCCAAAGTGGGAATAATAGTTTAATAAGAAGAGAAACTGGTAAGTTTTGTGCATTGGCAGTAACTAAAAAATAGGACCCCTGCCACAGCTGTATTCTGAATATGTGGAAGGAAACACGGGAAAGAGAAATAGAGAGCAGAGTTTGGGAAAGAAAGAAAAGAAATCCTTACAACAGAGAAAAGAAAAAATCCAAAATAAAATTTGAAATACAGTGACAGAATGCATCTAGAGAACGAGGAAAATAGAACTTAAGTAGTATCTGTGGCTGTCCCAAGGGAAATGTAAACATTGCATGTGGATAATGTGGGTATAATCCTGTTCTTCTAGGATAGAATAGGTAAGATTCTTGTTAGCAAGTGTTCTATTTTCCTATTTTATTTAAATCAAAGTATCCATGTATGAGTTTCATAGAGAAATATTTTTAGTATATTTTAAATTAAGTTATAATTACCTCACTTATCCCTTCCCTTTTCTTCCTCCAACTCCTCCCATGCTCCCTCTCATACCCTATTAAAAGATGGCCTCTTTTCCTTTTACTATTATTGTTACAGATAGATGA
>LOEQ01005955.1:38707-76579 GCA_001685075.1 Bramus lutescens | reverse complement strand
ATGGGAGCTCACCAAGGCCAGCTGGACTTGGACTGATGGAGCATGTGATCAATCTGGGATCTCTGAACGTGGCTGAGAAGGAGAGCTGACTGAGAAGCCAAGGACAATGGATTCGGGTTTTGATTCTATTTCATGTACTGGCTGTGTGGGAGCCTAGTGTGTTTGGATACTCACCTTCCTAGACCTCGATGGAGAAGGGACGACCTTGTACTTCCCACAGGGCAGGGAACCCTGAATGCTCTTTGGACTGGAAAGGGAGTGGGAGGGGGAGGGGGAGAGGGAGGGAATTTGGAGGAGGGAAGGATGTGGAAATTTTTAATAATAATAATAATAATAATAATAAAATGAAAAAATGATCATACATTGGATTTTCACAGGTAGGTCACAGCCTCATGGTGATACATAAATAAATAGAAATGAGTTAATTCAAGAGGCAAGAACTAGCTAGAAATTAACCTGAGTAATTGGCCAAACAGAGTTGTAACTAATATAGTTTCTGTGTGATTATTCAGGTTTGGGCAGCTGAGAAATGAATGAGTAATCTTCCATTACACAAACCAAACCAAACCAAATGAAAATATTACAAAACAAAAACCCAAAAATACCCAAAAACTAAAAACAAAACCAGAAAACCTTTATATGAGTATCCTGAAAAAAAATTTATGGACACAACAGTAAGACAGAATTTGCTGAAGGGGCTTCTGTTTGCCGATATTTACACTACAAATTCATCAATTAATATAAAGAAGGAAGTTATAACAATTAAACAGATATATGCAACAGAACTCCACTTGATTTAACCTTTCTATATAGTCAAAAGAAAAGACAGGACATGTTATTGATAAGATACTAGATGATCAGCAGGTATGAATATTAAGCACTTTATGCCCCCACCACAGTAGATCTTAAAGAAGCAGTGGTTCCTGATAGTAAAGAAAAGTCACATAATTTTGAAGATTGGAAAAGCCAGGGTTACCCAAAGGTTTTGAATTTAGGATAATTTTACAATTTTTAAGGCTTAGACTGTATGATTATGTTAAACCTCCATGACACCCACTCCATTATCACTTCTTGCACACTTATTTTACTTACCTTATGTACCTATGAGGAAAGCTGCTTTCTCTCAGAAGATGTCACTGAATGAACTCCTGAGACACAGAAACATGCATTCTTCCTTCTACAAAATTATTGGGCCCAAGAATCAGAGCAAATAGAGCAGATGATTTAATTGTAGGTTTCAGGAGCATCTTGTTAAAAGATGATTAGATAAACCAGTAAATAACAGTTCTATTTGAGACATTTTAATCAACGTATTTTTCTTGAAAAATATCATCAATGGTGCATTTGGTTACCCAGTGGCAATTTTGCCCCATCTAGTCACTGAGCATTGCTTACATATTTTTTTAATTCTATTGTCTTTATTCCTTGATAGATAACCCTGGCTGGCCTTGAATTTACCTCCTGCTTACTTGCCTCAACCTCTGATGTTGAGATTGTATATATTTAACCCATGTCTTACCCTAGTTATTATATTTACCATGACCATTACCTTAACAATTCTGAAATAATTAAATGGCATTTAAAGGATCCTAAACACACATACCCCTTCTTGAATCAGTCATGCCACCCTCAAAATCAAGTAAATACTGGTTCCTAAATTACAGTATTTGACAAACTGCAAAGTGAGTGGTTCAATTACTGTAGTGATTTCTATGACCTACATTTCATTTTATTGAAGATTTTTTTTTTGCTTGTTTGTTTTTAAACTGGGTGGGAGAGTCTAGAAAACAAAATAAGTTCAACAATGCTCCTTGACAATCATGAAGAATTTGATACTGATAATTCAATATCCCTTCTGAAAAGGACATAATTTGACCTTTTATATTATAATATGGTTATAAAGCATGAATAATAATGGGAAGAAAAATCTTCATAGTAAAGAATACAAAAAATGAAAATAAAATATAGTGCATGGAAGCCCTTGTGGAATGTAATGATCAAAAATATTAGCAGGGCCATATTTCCCCCAAGTAATTTTATAGCATTATTTTGCATGATTGTTTTTGTCAACTTAACACTACTTAAAGTCAAATGGGAAGAAGAAACCATAACTGAAGAATGACCATTATCAGATGGGCCTATCTGTAGTACATTTTCTTTATTTCAGTCTACTGCTGGAAAGTATAACACGCTGTATGCAATTCTACCCTGAGCAGCTGGTCCTGAACTGTATAAGAAAGGACCTGAGCAAGCCAGTGCAAGCAGGCTAACCAACAGCCTTTGTCTCTAATTTCTGTTTCCATCCCTGCCTCCAGATTTCTGCCTCGACTTTCCTTAATGATGGTCTATAAAACTGTATGTCAAGCAAACCCTTTTACCTCAAGTTAGTTTTGATTACTTTATCACAGCAACAAAAGCAAAACTAGATCAATTACATATTTTGAATATTTTTAGTATACTTTGCATACAGTACAACCACTTCATCTCCCTGCTACTAAGCATGGTTATTTCAGTGTAAATTAGAATGTAAATATGAATAAAAGTATAAACTACCATCTTTAATCATCAATAATTTTCATTTAATTTTTTGGGGGAAAAAAGTACCACATCTAACTATCCATATATTGAAGGAAAACCATGCTAAGTGTTGTGATTTATGGTTTGGGTGACCCTGACAAGTCCCATGGTGTGTGGGAGACTGTGGCGGGTGGGAGACAGACAGATAAACCAAGCTGAGAGAATTTAGATATGGAGAGTTTATTCAGTGAGTATTGGCAGGGTATAAGGGTAAGGGGGTGGGGGAAAGAGAGAAATAGAAGGACAGAGAGAGAGAGAGGAAAGACCAGGAAAGAAGGGGAGGAGGAATGAAGCAAAGGCTGTCTCTTCAGAATAAGACTGGACAGAGAGAAAAAGAGGAAAGAATGGAGAGCAGCTTAATGGAAAAGGGGGGGATTGGAAGTGGGCGGAGCTTGTCTCTTAAAAGGACAGGGTACCCAGATGACAGGGCAGGATAGCATAATTATAACACTAACTATTTTGTAAAATTAAATATTTAGAGATGCATATGTTACTTAAAATTAATATTAATAAATTTGCATACCCATATATAAATAGTTATGATGTGATTTATCTCAACACATTGGTATATAATCTATATTGTTATTTATTGCACATGATATTTCCTATGAACACATTGACCCTAAAAGTATAAGCTATCATTATTATAGTTTTCATATTAAATATAATAAAATTATGCATAGTGTCATATTAATAAAATATATAGTTATTTGGCAAGATTTTATTTTGTAATAAGTGTTCATATTATAGAGAAATTATTTCTATATTTTTCATATGACCATGGATGTGAAAAATGAATAGAAGGAAATTCCTGTCATGTTTAGTTTTACAGACATAAAAATGAAATGAAATGGCAGCAAAAACAGCTGTTAGCTAACAATATCAAATTCCAATAAAGTATGTGAATGGCAGCACTAAATTATTGGATACTGATTTTTATCTTATTTGATTTTCCCTTGAGTGATTTGATATAACCGTCAGAAATAGTCACACTTTAAGAGCCTTGACTATATCTTTTTTCACTTTCAAAATTCTGATTCAATTTACATTTGGTTTGTAAAATGTGTTAAAAGCAAGAAAAATCTAATAACGGGGATATTTTAAGGAGTCTGTTTTATACAGTTGTATTTTCTCTTATACCAGTCATAAAGGTGCTGTTTTATAATAGACCACAATTCACCTGAGGCAAAAATCAATCCAAAGAACAGTTGCAGATAGAGATGCAGGCTAGAGGTAGAAAGGTGGCTCACGACAGAAATGTGCCTGCTGCCAAGTTTGATGACCTGTATTTGATCTCCTGGACACACGTACTGGAAGGAGAGATTTGACTTCACAATGTTTTCCTGTGACTCCAACACAAATTTAGTGGCACTTTTCACATAAATAAATAAAATGGCATAAAAAGTTTTGAAGACCAAACAAGCAGGAAGAAACCATGTTAGAAGTTTAGTGTGGTTGTGCATACCTGTATTCCTGGGCCTTGGGAGATGATGGCAAGGGCGTCAGGAGTTTAGGGCAATCCTTGATTAAATGGTGAGTAGGAGGCCATTCTGGACTGCCTGAGATGGTCTGAAAGAAAACAATAGCAATATGGAAAAAAAGTTAATCTTGGTATGATGGTCCATGTCTATGACTGCAGAACTCAGGAAGCTGAGACAGCAGGCGCATAAGCCTGGAGTACATGTCGAAACCTTACCTTAAAGCATACAAAAAATCAATAAAAAACTTTAAAAAATGTAAGCCTAAGTATTCTTCTCAGATTGATCTAGATATATAAATAATAATCTAAATTCAGCAGTATTTTTCATAGGAAATTGATAATTTAAGATTTTAAATAAATAGACAAAAAGCTAAGATGAGCCATGCAGGATTTAACAATATAGAGATGACAGAATATACATTTGCAAAAGTTCATTTAATTCATTAATTTTAGTGTATATGATGAGTGTGTGTGTGTGTGTGCATGCATGTGGGGGGCATACAAGGAACACAGTGTGATTGTGGATTTCAGAGGACAATGTTCTTTTCTCTGTGAGTTCCAGGGATCAAATCCAGGCAAGCAGGCTTGTTCAGTAATCTCTTTTGCCCACTGAGTCATCTTGTCAAGCCCAGAAGTTATATTGTGTGTAGTAGCTTAGATAACATAGTTATCCATTTATTTCATAATCTGTTATGATTATTATGATATTTAAGCAGTGATTCCCTAATTGTTGAATGTTATCCTTCCTTCCTCACAGCCATTATCTGTTCTTGCTTTTTGCACATGCCCCATAGTTTTCAATGAATGGTACCCACAAGATTTAAAATGGTAATCTTAACATCAAGCACCTTGCTTTTCGTCAGCCCAGCAGTACTCTTGGACAAATCTTGTCTCTAGTGGATGCTGTGTAATTCTGTGCTTTATTCCTACCCACTTCACAAAAGGATTCACATTACTTGATGCCAGGTTTATGTCTATTTCTTAATATTAATTGACACATTATCATTAACATTACAGCCAGATGGACTAAAATAAGGATAGCATAACCAGTTTTAATTTTGTCTCTTTATATATCCAATTTTTCATAGAATGACTTTCTTTAATGCAAGGCAGCCTTCACAAAACCCCCAGGAAGACATAGGTGGACAACTATGAAACATTTTCCTTTCTCTTGCTTGGTTGTCATCATGAGCATGACATGGAAATTATTATCTATTTTATCCTATCAGAAAAAAAATAAAATATTAGGGATCAAATTTCACATCAAATATGTTAATTTCCATCACTTTATATTCTGGGTACAAAGTGAAAGATTTGGTTTTCTGAAGGAAAATGAATCTACAAGAAAGGAGTCAGTAACACTAGAGAGAGAGGGGATGAACTTCAGTGGAGCATATCTATCCTGAAATTTCAAGTATTAGGTCCATTCATGTATCAACTCTGTGAGGTCGGTGTAATGTTATAGAAGCAGTTATGGCTTTATCAAGCCAGATTGATAAGAAGCATACTGGGAAGATGGTGTCTGACATTATGGAAAGACTTAAGATGATAAATCCAAAGCCATTAATTTTGGTATGTAATTACATAAATTTCTTGGAGTGAGGTGTGCTTACTGCTGCTCAGGAGACAATGTGACGTACCTAGGAAAGAAGTCATTTAATCATAGATGTGTTTAAACTACTGTCACTTTATTTTATTGTTCTGCTTTTAGTTTTCTGTGTACGCTGATACTGATATAATTTACAAATGTTAGCTATGATTCTGAAACAGCCCAGCATAATGATTAGAACTTACTGTTTTTCTACTAAACAGGAATACAAATTTTATAACTTTCAAACATTCTTTATTAAGAGGGCATATTAGAAATATATCTACACTAAAACGTAAATGAAATTTTTTATTGTTTCCTTTTAAAAAGGAATATGTGTTTAACGTTAAATATTATGGTCTTGTTTTCATGTAAAGCTTCAATTATACTCAAATTGATGTTAATTGATTACTGTAGTTTTCTTTTATCACTTTTTGGGGGACTACCACCTATCTTCCAAACATATACAAGGAGACTTATTCCTACTTATAAATGCTCAGCCTTAGCTTGACTTGTTTCTAGCAAACTTTTCTAACTTAAATTATCCCAATTCTCTTTAACTATGTTTTGTCTCTGAGCTTTATACCTTTCTTTTTTCTCTCTCTATATCTTTCCTTCTTACTTCATCACTGGTGTGTAACTGGTGATTGGCCCTTGGTGTCCCCCTTTCTTCTTTTTCTTGCTCCTCAACTTCTCCCAAGATTTCTCCTCCCATTTATTGTCTCTGCCTGACAGCACCAGCATTTTTTTTTCTCTTGGCTACCTATTTAACCATTCAGCTTTTTGTTAGACCAATCAGGAATTTTAGGCAGGCAAAGTAACACAGCTTTACACAGATAAACAAATGCAACATAAAAGAATGCAACACATCTTTACATCATTGAACAAATATTCCACAGCATAAATGAAGGCAACACATACTAAACTAATGTTCCACAACAGATTAATTGTAATAATATTCACTTAAAAAGTTTATTTTAGCACATATAACATAGGCATATGCTAAAATGGCTTTTTAAAAATCATTCTATGCCCTTTGGAATAAATATATCTGAACATTGGAATTATGACTATCTAAAACAGAGCTACAAAATGTGTGTCTGACCACCTATTCAGACATGAAATGAGCATTTTCTACATTTAAAAATGGATAGCTAGCAATGTCATGTAGAACTTTATCATGTATTTTAGTTGTAATGGTGTGTTCCTCCTTTATTTCCATTTTCCCACGTATTTAAGTCACAGCATGCCATCAAAATGGAAAATTATGAACATATCATATACTCAGTGTGAGTTCTGTGGAAATACTGTGAAAAGTGTAGTAATGAACTGTTTTAAACATCACCACATGATGGATCCAAATGCATAATCAGGTGGTGCCATTTATTTGTTTTGCCCCTCTTAACTCTGAGACAATCCATAAAAGCATGTATTTATAGTGTTCATAGTTTCTTTTGATTTGATTTTTTTCCATGACATGTTCAAGGTCAAATTCATGCCTTGATTATGTCTTGTAGATTTACTCAGTGAATTATCTCAGTTAAATTTTCTAAGGAATTTTAATTGTTTTTCTTCTCTTTAGTTAACAACTCTTGACATTAGAGCAATATAACAACAATAAAACAATACTAAGTTATTGTTTATTATATAAAGTAGTTGTATTGTGAAAGTAACTGCCAACTTTGAAAAGTGATTTGTAGTTGTAAATATAGCAAGCCCTGCTATTTAAAAGTTTAGCAAAGAATTTTGTGATATGAACCAACATGTCAACTGGTAGATAATTTGTGGTAGATAATTTTCATTTCTACTTGTCTCTCAAATGCCATCATAATCTAAATACAGAAAACATTTGGTTGTTTACAGATGTCTTCAAAGTCTTTACTAGACTTAACCACTGGTTACTCTGATGGCACCATTGAAGTCCATTATGATGGTAGCCCTCAATGAAATATAGACATACACCCTCAGATCTGTGTGGCTTCTTTCTCTGACATTTATGAATATAGCACATCTTGTATTGTGTCAAT
Organism: Bramus lutescens; assembly: GCA_001685075.1. Classification (NCBI taxonomy): domain Eukaryota; kingdom Metazoa; phylum Chordata; class Mammalia; order Rodentia; family Cricetidae; genus Bramus; species Bramus lutescens. The sequence goes on along the minus strand of LOEQ01005955.1, from coordinate 68,907 downwards.
ACCTAGCCTACACACTAAGAAGGCAAACCAGACTCTACTGATTTTCCTGGTCCCACTTAACTACCCTGCCAGACTTTCCAAGTAAGAAATGGAGAGGCTGATACCTCAAAACCACCTTGGGGAAAAACAATCAATGTAGTAGCTGAACCAGGATTACAGATGGTTTTCCAGCTAAATGTATCTTTCTCTGGTTACAGAATCATAAGTAAAACAGGGAAGGAACCAGTGACTGAGTATAGTGAGGACCAGAAACTCCAGAGAAACAAAGCAAGAGAGTTTTGATTAATGCAGTAAGTTTTATGGAAGTTTTTCTGAGGAGAATATTTAGCAAATTTAAAATTGCCACCCAAACCAAAGAACTCCCATAGCAAATGGCCATTTGAGATCACTGAAAGTATGAAGGTTTAGAAATGGAAATTAGTGAACGATCAGAGGCAGCAATGAATTTAGCAGAGGCCAGAGAAAAAGGGAACTGGAGTTTGTATTGGCAGACAAATGAGCTATATTAACTTCTGCAATAATGTGAGCAAAACAACTGTGTAAATATTGGACTTGATTTCTCAGATTACCAGGCAGATTGTGAAAGTGTGTGGAAGTTTCTCTTTTCTTTATTTTCTTTAAGTAGCTTCTAATTAATTAGAGGAGAAAAGTGATGGGATACAGAAGAGAATGGTGAGTTTCTGACAGACTAGAGAAATATTAAAAATAAAAATTAAACTCTGGGAGAATAAAACTATTCATATAGCTGACCAGTTGGTTAAGTCAGTGAACAGCATTCCTGTATTTCAGAACAGTGGTCATTATTTTTGTAGTTTAAGCTAAGCAAAAGGGGAACACGACTGGCTATGTATTGTGGTCTTTAATAATAGTTACAAAACTGAAAAGGAAAGATAAAAACAGTAATTTTAGAAGAGGTAAACTTGACAAGCAGTAACTGAGCCAATTGCTCACAGGCAGTATAGTGGACATTTTTGAAATGATGAGATAAAAATTCTCATGTCTTTGTTCTGCCTCCAAAATTCCATGAACTTCATCTAACTTGGATGAAAATGGGCATGTCACTACTCTGAAAAATACTCACCATTTCATTATTTCTAAAATTTGTTAAAATCATCAACATCTAAGAAAATGTTGCAAACAAGAGCAGGCCAAGGGAGCTGGATGGATAAATCATTGTATGTGATAGAAGCTCAAGGCTATGACATCCTGGGCTGGAGAGATGGCTCAAACATTAAAGGCTAGGCTGACAACCAAAAGCATAAGAACATGATATTTTTAAAAAGTAGGTAAAGGAAAACATGAATAGAGTTTAATTGATAATAATTCAATGTTTAATTGAAACAAATGTACTTGCTATAAAAGTATAAATGATATTAATATCTTGTGTACTGATAATGGAAATACAAAATGATAAGTTAGTCACAAAGCTTTTGTTAATATTGGCCTTAGAGTACAACCATTGTGTACCATTGTGTGTGAGTTTGTGTGTGTGTGTGAGCATGTGTTTTGTGTTCATGTGCCCAGGCTAACCATGGCCTCAGTCAATGAACTGGACCCCTTACTTCATTCTCTGATTTTTCTGTTCATTTTCCTTCCATTGGGGCTAATATGGCAGAGCCTGTTTTCCAGTATTTCAGCCTTTTAAGTGTTAAAGCAATATTTTATTTTCTTCTCAAACCTGACTATGTGTCTGTGATTTTCCTCTTGAATTATACCTGGAATTCTTTCCCTTTAGAAGTCTGATTGATAGATTTGTCACAGAAAATTAAAAGAACATGTCATGACAGGTAAATTAATTTAAAATTTTGGTATGCAATATATTTCTTCATTTATTATTTGCATTTCTAAGATGATACTTTTCTATGTATCAAAATTTGAATGAAAATTAATATTTAGTAAATATACTGCAATTTATTTCACTTAATATTTAACAAAAATATTTTTGTAAATAACACATGGATTTATAGCTATAACCTTGACACTTATTTTGCTTTCTGTCTTTACTGTGCAACAGTTAGACTCCTTTTTAGACCTTGTAGTTCACACATGGTGTGATGGGTGATGGTTATCCCTCAGATAAGTCCCTTCCTTCCCTCTCATGTTGCTCTTAAGAGTCAATCATATTTCTAATTTTAATGTTGCCATTGCATATATTCAGTGGTTTGCATTTTGGAGTAAGTTATTGTGTGCATTATAAAAATTTACATATAAGATTTTTTCATGTATATAAAATTAAGATATGTTATTACTCTGAAAAAAGCAGGACAGATTCTTTCCTAGTTTATGTAAAGCTTTTAATTACATTATATGTATTTTTTTCTCTATTTACATTGTTTCTTCTTCCTTTTAACCCCTCCTCTCATCTCCCTCTCAAACTTGTGGTACCTTTTCTTTAATTATTATTGGTACACAGACACAAACAAACTCTGATGAGTATGTTTAGTATGCTTCTGTGTGTATGTACATCTTAGGAGGGCTGATGACTTGGTATTGGAAAAGAAACTAGGGGGCTCATCCATGGGGGAGGATTGATGCTCTCTCTGTCAGAAGTTATAAATGTAGCTCTTAACTTCACTCACTTAGGGGTGAAATTTTATGGGAATTTCCACCTCCATATGATCAGGTCATCTGGTATTGTCATAGTTTGGGTCTTATTTAGAGATTTAAACTTATTTTGAGATTTCATGGGCCTAGCTTACCTGCCAAATATAAAAGACACCATTCCATAGCAAACTCTCTAATCCTCTGGTTCTTACACTGTTCTCCCTCTTATGCATCAATTTCTTCAGCACTGGAGGTGATCATGCTTTATTTTTTTGTTATCACAGCCAGTAACAAAATCTGTGGGCTCAGTTAGAAAAAAAAATTAAATCCATGGCAAAACATTCAAATTTCATCCCGGACTTAATCCCACTTGTTTCCCTGTCTGGATCATCAAGCACTAAGCCCTTTTGATAAAATTTACTTTCTGGGTGCATGCAACTATAAGCACATGCACATAACCCCTCACAGATGCAGACAGAGGCAGAGAAAGAGACAGAGACAGAGACAAAACTAGACAGAGACAGAAATAGATACACAGACGGAGCAAGAAAGAGAGGTTTCCATTTTCAGACTTCTAGATTCTAAGCATGTTTGTTAAGCTTTATTATCTGACAATATATATTTTGCTATTTCCTGATTTTAGAAGGGGGAACAAGATTGATTTCCTTTTTATTTTTCATATATATGTGTTTAAAAAAATGAGTCCATAGCAAAGCAGTTAAATTTTCCTTCTGATTTAATCACACTTGTGTCCCTTCTGGATCATTGAGCTCTAATAGTCCTTAGGATAACTTCCACTTGACCTTTTGTTACTTCAGAAGAGGATAAAGACTCATGAGAGGAATGAAGCTTTACTTTCTTTTTAGTAACAGTAGAGGATATATTACTTAGTTTCAGAAACATCAGTTGGGGAAAATGTAGGTTTATTATTATTATTTTTACTGTAATGCATACCCTACCAATCTGGAAATTATTTCTTTCACAATATATATTTATTTTATATCTCTATAGATGAATTAAATTTGAAGTTCCCAAGGATCTTATGGTTTAGTGAAAAGTTAAGAAACATTAGCGATAAAATGTCTTTTCATACCTAGCTCTAGAATGCGATTTCTGATATTCAAGCTTTGCTCCTGTGGCTCCTCCTCTTAGCTTTGCTCATTTCCCACTGCGCTTCTTCAGCGATTCTGTACAATATTCATTTATATTTATTTAGTGTGCATCATCCAAGACTATCCAGTTTTTCCTTTGCTGATCATTTTCAGTTTCCTAGATGCCTTAGTCAGTTAAGACATGTGTCTTAAAACCTGAACTAGTCTTTACTTGCTGCCCATGAGACTCATACCTAGCAATAAAAGAGCAACCCCCTCTCTTAGGTTACTCTTAGGCAGTCTCTGGGATTCGTTCTGAATTATCCTGCCTCCTGTCTTCCAAACCTTCTGCTGGAATGATTGGATATCACAACCTTAAGTGCCTGGCATGAGCAACAAGTATATGTGATTTTTGAAAAAGAAATCTTTGGACACAGACCTTTTACCGATTGAGCTGCATAACAGTCAATAAATTAACTGTATCTTGAATATTGGTCATAAGACTGTGAATCACATTTTAGGGCTGACACTACTGTGGGTCAGGAATTCTTCAAAGACTTTAATCCAGCATGCATCCTTGATTACCTGCAAGGCTTCTGTCCTTTGAAGCCACCACAGAAGCTTGAAAAATGAAGTAAAATTTTCCAGGTTTAAATTGCAAAATCCCCATTTTCTAAGTTTAGTCCATTTCCCACAGACAATACCTAGTGCTAGCCCTTACTTCATTTCAGAATCTAAGACATGCTGACTTTCACTGTAACTGTTCCTGTTCTTATTGTTTTTCTAGATCAGTAGATTTCATGAGACCTCTTATTGTCATTCTAAAATTCTGTAATCACTTACTGTTTAAATGAAATTTTAGATTATGTATTATTCAGCACAAGCTGAATATAGAATTTGGAATTTAATCCCAAAAGTATTCAGAAATTAACATTTCTAATAAGATACTCTAAAGGTGGACATCTTTCATCATGTAGAAGGATTCAAATAGTTGAATCAAAAGGTCACTCATTATGACAGAACACAATGTAGGAGTTATTATTTAGTTTGTATCTATTTTTAAGTAAGTTTTTAAAATTAGCTATTTCGTTAGTGCAGATATAATTTAGAATTTTTACGAGGAATGTTAAGATCATTTCCATAAAGGTTCTGCAGTCAGAAAACCTGTCATACTTCCAAGACTACACTGTCATGAAGTACCTAATCTTGCAAAGCCCTTACTGAATCATGGCAATTCAAATTGATCAAGTCATTCATTTTCATCAAAATGGACATTGATGCACACCTATACTGAGTGTAAAATATTTTTCAGTGCCCTGTATGATTTTATTTATTTTGCCTCCATTTTGTGTTAACTACCATATTTTATTTCTGAAAAAAATTATAAGATCCTATGAATATATTTCTAACTTAGGAGGATTGCAAAGATAATTCGAGATAAAATAGGCTGTAGAATGTTAAAATGTAGAAAGTTCAGGAATAATGTTCCGAAATTAGCTTTTAATATTTTAATAACTCCAAGACACCTGATGTTCTTAAGAACCATATATTTATTTTAATTTTTTGTCCCATGGATTAACCATGAATATGACACCATGTTGTAAAGAAGCCACTTATTTGTTTTATGGCCACCCAGCAGCTTAGACCCAAAGTAACCACACAGAAACTATATTAATTAAATCACTGCTTGGTCCATTAGCTCTAGCTTCTTATTGACTAACACTTATATATTAATTTAACCCAATTTTAGTAATCTGTGAATCACCATGTGGCTGTGGCTTACCAGGTAAAGTTTCAGTGTCTGTCTCCAGTAGGGATACATGCCTCTGACTCCACCCTTCTTTTTTTTCCAGCATTCAGTTTAGCTTTCCCCAACTAGCTCTGTTCTGCCATATCAGGCCATGCCAGTTTCTTTATTAACCAATGGTATTTACAGCATACAGAGGGGAATCACACATCAAAATACATAACATTTCCAATGGTATTACTGCCTCCAATTTTAACTTCTTATGCATGATATAAAGGATTCAAGTGGAAAATGAGAATTCTATGAAGTGCTTGACTCATAATAGTGTATGAAAGTAAAAGTGATTGGACACTTTGCATATTGATATACAGAAGTGAGTTTCTCTGCACAGATGAAAAACAGAGTCTTTAGAACCATTTCACCCAAAGGGTTGGGAACAATTTGTAGGTCTAACTAATAAGTAAATCTGGAACTCCAAAGTGTGGTGGTATTTTGTGTTCATTTGTTAAATGTATGAAGCTTTACAACTTTTAGTTTTTTGAAACATACTTTCTTGATTCCATATTTGATTTATTTGAAAAGATTTGTTAGAAATGCGGGAAGTTGCTTACTTTTGTCAACACAGTGTAATTAGCCACTTATTTTTAGAGCTGAATATTAATGAGTCATTTCATATTCTTAATTAAAAGTGGCTGAGAATGGCACTGAGCTGTAGAACACAGAGACAAATTAAGTATATTTTGCCTGATAGTTCATTTGCCCTTTAAATAAATGTTTTAAATGCTGAAATTATGCCCCAAGATTAATATCATAATAAAGAGAATCAAACACAGTACACATAAGAATATTTTTAAGACAAAGAATCACTTTACAACTTTGAAAAAAGAAACTGAAGAAGACACCAGAAAGTGGAAAGATCTCCCATTCTCTTCAGTAGGCAGAATTAACATAGTAAAAATGGCAATCTTACCAAAAGAATTCTACAGATTCAATGCAATGCCCATCAAAATCCCAGTAAAATACTTCACAGACTTCAAAAGAATGGTACTCAACTTCACATAAAAAAATAGGATAGCCAAAACAATCCTGTACAATAAAAGAATTTCTGTAGGCATCATAATCCCTGACACCAAACTCTGCTACAGAGCTACAGTACTGAAAACAGCCTGGTAGTTGCATAAGAACAGACAGGAGGACCAATGGAACCAAATAGAAGACCTGGATATTAATCCACACTCCTTCAAACATCTGATTTTTAACAAAGAAGCAAAAAATATCAAATGGAAAAAAGAAAGCATATTTAACAAATGGCGCTGGTCTAACTGGATATCAACATATAGAAGAATGAAAACAGACCTGCCACCATATTAGGCTTGAAAGCTATCTTATTGTAAAGGCAATCTAGGTGAATTTCTATTTGTGATTAAAACTCTCTTTTTCAAAAATTGGCCTATGTCCCAACTGTAACTTTAACTACAAATTGTTCTGTTCTGCTTGTGCCAAGAATGGTAATAATGTTTTTGTTTCAAAAAGTTGTTCATAACCATCTTTCAACCCTGCCTTTGTCTCAGATTCTTATATGAACACCCTGATTACCTCATTATGACTGCATGTTCCGGTTACCTTATTTTGTTCTAATCTTATAACCCCAACTATTTACCACCATTTGGAAAACTCCAGCCATCTGCTATACCTGCTTTGTCTCCGTTTCATCCATTGCTGATCTCCCAAACCTCAACTTAGGGAAAGGCAGCACATATAAAGAATGAAAAATCTTGGTTTAATTAATTGTTTGCTTAATTAATTTTAATTAATTTGTCCATGATGATTTAAGTCACTGGTCTTTCTCCTCCCATCTTTGGAATTACCACCATTTTATTACTTTCCATTTTATGATGAAGTACCTTTGAAGTTAAATTGTATTGTGAAATGAATAAAAAGTAAATACAGGATTGAAAACTTTTCTACATATGTTCAGGAAATATTTTTTAAAAATTATTATAATGAAGCATTTTTCATGTTTCCATGGGTTGGATTTTAAAACCAACAATTTACACTAAGCAAATGCCTTTTATTAGATGTAGCAGTGTCGTGTATTATTATTATTTTACTGCTTTTAACAAAAATGATTTCTTCCTTGACTTTTGAAACTGGTTCTCTACTTGAAAGTCCATCATTAGCCACATTGCTACCCAAAAAGTGTAAAACAAAGTTTCATTCTATACTGTAATGAGAAGGAAAAAATAAAAAATGAGTCTTAAATCCATTGGGGTCTTTTATTAGGAATGCATCACATAGCAGAGAAAAAAAGCCATATAGACCTCAAAGGATTGACAATGTCTGTGCCCTCCAGCTGAGAGTCAGTGTCTGACTTTGAAGCACTGACATTGTCCATAGGATATTGAAGAATGAACCATGCAGAGATAGCTACATGGCAATTCACTGAAAAACCCAGTACAAACATGCCCAAGATGCAAAGAAATAGTCAAACTTGGTGTGGCCCATCTGAAACCTCTAATGCAGAAATGGAAAATGAATAGTTGTGCACAGAGGGTGTGCAAAATTGGAAGCTACAGTTCTAACCCAAACAAATGCCAGAGAATCACAGAAGAGTTATTTCTTACTATCCAGAAGTCTTCCACTATTAGATGAAATCACCAATCAGGAAAAATTATTTTACAAAATAATTTTACATGGTTTGAAAACAGAAATGACAATATTGTTTTGAAAAATGCAAAAAATACCATAAATAAAAAAATGCAACATAAAAATGTTGCAGAATACCCCTCATAAGTTTCCTGACTAGAACCTTATGATTTTAAATATGTATATTGTAAAAGAATACAACTCAAACCCAATGACATAAACTTGAAAGTAACAAATTTCCCCTCCCACCTCTCATCACTTCTTGAACTCACTCCAACTCTGGGCTAGAATCTCATTGTTCAGGTGCAGACCACACCAGTCTGAGGAGCAGACCTGATCAGCCCAGGTAAAGATCATGCCAGTCAGAAATATAGGCATAGAACAAAGCAGTCACAAAAACACTCCACACCACTCAGAAGAACAGAGAACTAACTGTTTCACCAAAGGTCAATCTATCCACAAGAAGACCAGCACCGAACTTGAACATAGACTTGCTATGTGATCAGAGGTCACACCAGCTACTAGATATTCATGGCACAAAGAGTAGAAGACCAAAAAGGAAGAGAAATCAGGGAACAAACACCCATCCAACAAAGACAAACTCAGAAATCAAAAGGTAGACATATAATCATCTCCAAACCAGATGTCTAAACATCAGTGTAAAAATCAGCAACAGAAAGGGCAATATGGCACCACCAAATCCGAATATTCCAAGGCAACCAAAGCACAAGAAAACAATGTTAAAAAAAACTTTTATGAAGATGATAATAGTCCTTAGAGAGGAAATGAAAAATTCCCAACTAGTAATTAAGAAAAAGGCAACTGACAAAAAATTGAGAGAAATCAATAAATCCCTTAAATAGTACTAAGAAAACCAAGAAAAGACAAACAGGTGGAGGAAAATATTCAAGACCTGGAAATAAAAAAAACATTAAAGAAAACAAACGAAGGGAAATCTGGAAATGTAAGATTCGAATAAGTAGTAAGGAACTACAGATGAAATCATCACCGACAGAAAAGGAGCTATGACAAAGAAAATCTCAGATATTAAAGAAATTCTATAAGAAATAGATTCAGTGGTCAATGAAAATGTTGAATCTAAAATCACCTAACCAAAAAAAAATCAAGAAAATCTGCGACAATATGAAAAGACCAAGCCTAAAGATAGTAGGAATAGAAGAAGAGAAGAATCCTAACTCAAAGACCCCAAAAATATATTCAACAAAATAATAGATGAAAAATTTTCCAACCTAAAGAAGGACATACCCAAAAGATACGAAAAACTTATATAACACCAAATATATTTGATCAGAAAAAAATTATCAATGCCACATAATAACCAAAACACTAACCATATAGAATAAAGAAATAATATTAAAAGCTTCAGGGAAAAGGTCAATTAACCTACAAAGGCATATGTGTCACAATTTAACCCAACTTCTCAGTTGGAGACTCTCTCAGCCCAAAGGGCCTGGAAATATGGTTTGCAGATTCTGAGATACTAGATGCCAGCCTAAACTACTCTACCTAAAAAATCAATGGAGAAAACAAGATATTTGATGACAAAGAAATTTAAACAATATCTAGCCACAATTCTAGTCTTAGAAAAAAGTACTAGAAGACAAACTTCAACCAAAGGAAATTAGCTACAAACATAAAAAAGGAAATAAAAAATTCCACACCAGCAAAACCCAAAGAAGGAAAACACACACACGCGCGCGCGCACACACACACACACACACACACACCAATACCAACAACAAAATATAACAGAAATTAGCAAACATTGGTCATTAGTATCTCTCAATATTAAAGAACTTAGTTACCAATAAAAAGACACAAGCTAACAGAATGAAAATGAAAACAAGATCCATCCTTCTGCTGCACACATACCTCAACATCAAAAACAGACATCATCTCAGAGTAAAGGATTGGAAAAAGATTAAAAATAAACAAAAACAAACAAACAGAAATAGACACAAGACACAAGCTGCTGTAGTTATCTTAGTATCTAAGAAAATGGACTTCAATTCAAAATTCATCAAAAGAGATGAAGAAGGATATTTCACACCCATGAAAGGAAAAGTGAACCAAGATGATGGCTCAAGTCTGAACAACTGTGCCCCAAATGTAAGAGTGCTCACATGTGTAAAAGAAATATTGTAAAGTTTAAATCATACAACAAAATAAACCATTAATAGTGGGAGACTTTAATGTCTCATTCTTAACAATGGACAGGTCATCCAGACAGAAAATAGAGAAATAGTGGCACTAACAGAAGTCATCACTCAAATGAATCTAAAATATATCTTCAGAATATTTCCCCCACACACAAAATAATGTATTTTTCAACAACTGATGGAACTTTCCCCCAAATTGACCACATGCTCAGTCACAAAATGAGTCTTAAGCAATACAAAAAAAAAGTTGAACTAAGCCCCTGTATCTTGTCTGGCCAACATGAATCAAAGCTAGATTCCAAAAACAACAGAAACCAAAGAAAACTTAAAAACTCACAGATACTGAGTATCTACTGAATTATATCATTTGATCAAGCAAGAAATAAAGTTATTAAAGACTTCCTAGAATTCAATGAAAGTGAATGCATAACATACACAAATTTATGGGACACAATGAAAGTGGTGTTAAGAGGAAAATTCATAGCACTAAGTGCCTTCATAAGAATTTGGAGAGATTCATACTAGTGACTTAAAAGCCCACCTGAGAGCTCTAGAACAAAGAAGAAATGAACACACCCAGCAGGAGTAATAATCAAACTGAGGGCTGAAATTATTAAGAAGAAATAGAAAGAAAGAGGACAATAGTAAGAATCAATGAAAGAAAGAGTTGTTTTTTTTTGAGAAAATCAATAGGTTAGACAAAACTTTATTTAAATTAAATAAAAGGCAGAGAGAGAGAGAGAGAGAGAGAATATCCAAATTAAAAATATCAGAAATACAAAACATACAGGACAACAGGCACTGAGATAATTCAGAGAAATATTAGGACACTTCAAAAACCTTTACTTGAAAAAAATGGAAAATCTAAAAGAAATGAAATTTTTTCTGGATAGATACCTCATATCAAAATTAAATCAGACACTAAAATCAACAATTAATAAATGAGACCTCATGAATCCAAAAAGTTTTGGTTAGGCAAACAGCAACAGCAACAACAACAAAAAATAATAAAACAAAACAAAACAAAAACCAAACCATTCCAAAACACCATCAAAAAAAAATTGTCAGCCAACAGAATGGGAAAAGACCTTAACCAACACCACATCTGACAGAATGCTGATTTCCAAAATATATAAAGAACTCAAGAAAGGAGACATAAAAAAAACCCAAAACTAAATAATCTATTTTAAAAATTGGGTACAGATATAAATGGAGAATACTCAACAGAAGAACTTCAAATAGCCAAGGAACACTTAAAGGAATGTTCATCTTCCATAGCTATTAGGAAAATGCAAATTACAAGGTCTCAGATACTGTCTTATACCTGTCAGAATGGCTAAGATCAGAAACATAAATGACAGCTCATGTTGGATAGGATGTAACGTAAGATCAATACTCCTTCATTGCTGATGAGAGTGCAAACTTGTACAGCCAATTTGGAAATCAGCATGTTGGTTTCTTAGAAAACTTGGAATCTATCTACTTGAAAACTATATACTACCTATACTACTCCTGGCCCATATCCAAAAAATGCTCATACAAGCCAGAAAGACATTAGCTCAGCTATGCTCATAGCAGCTATATTCAAAATAGTCAGAAACTGAAAATGCCCTAGATATTCATCAACCTAAGAACGAATAAAGAAAATGTGGTGCATTTAGACAACAAAGTATTATTCAGCTGTTAAAATCAATGACATCATGTATTTATAAGGCAAATGGATGAACTAAAAAATAATGTTCCTGAGTGAAGCAACCAAGTCCCTGAAAGATAAAAATGACACTTACTCACAAATCAGTGCATATTAGCTGTAAAGTAAAGGATAACCATACTATAATTCACAGATCCAGGGAGACTAGGTAACAAGGAGGGCTCAAGTGGAAACAGATGCAGGGACCCAAAGCCAAATGTTAGGCTGAGCTCTGGTAAACTTGTTGAACAGAGAAAGAAAGAATTGTAGTATTAGATTCCAGATAACAGTAAAGACTCCAGTTTTGCTCCCATTTTTTCCTGCTGTTAAATTGTGTTGTTTGATATTTTGCTTATGTTATAACAAATAAAGCTTGCCTGGATTTTAGAGGGTGGAGCCAGCCACTAGTTACCTCCTGCGAGGAGGCCACTTGTTGGTTCCCGACTGCTTAGCCCTGAAATAATCACACATGAACTATATTATTTAAATATATTAGCTCTAGCTTCTTATTAGGTAACTCTTAGATCTTCATTTAACCCATCTCCATTAATCTGTGCATCAGCACGAGGTTGTAGCCTACCGACAAAGCTTCAGCCCATCTATCTCTAGTGGCAGCTCCATGGTTTCTCTCTGACTCTGCCCTTCTTTCCCCCAGCATTCAGGTTTTTTTCCCTGCCCACCAAAATTCTGCCTTATCACAGCATATAGAGGGAAATCCCACATCAGTTAACCATAGAAGCCAGGTAGTGGTGGCACTTTAATCCCAACACTCTTGAGGTGGAGAGAAGAAATGATATCATGGGTATAGACAGAGCTCAGGTTTTTGGACTGCAGAGAAAAAGTGACATCTTGAAATTTGCAGGCAAATGGTTGTAGGTAGAAAACATACTGAGTGGAGGTAACCTTGACTCCTGGTTTTTTAAAGGAAAAGACTACTACTAATAATGCTTCAGAGCTCTTACTTCCTGAGAATAGGCTACAAGCCCCAGCCCCACATAGGTGTCCATCCACTTCTTAGAATAACGCCAAACCGCAAATGATCAATTCTTCTTTGAGTGAGTGAAGTCTGGGCACCCCGGTAAGCTTCATGTGTACCACTATGGAGAGTCCCCCCAACTGCCTTTCCCCTGTATTACATTATGATTGAATGAGAATCTGGGACTGCCTCTTTTTTGGCTTTTTTTGTTTTTAAACTGGCTGCTGCCCCTGNGCCCCTGCCTCAGGGTTGCCGTTTGGAGGTCAAATCCTGCTCCCCCACCCACGTCAGTTTTTCTAAATAAAACAAACACTTTGTTTGCTGAAACCCAGTCTTTTTCAGGTGAGTTATTCCAATTCTCAGACCCTACTGGGAACCAGAGGTGTCAAGGACATCACAAGAAACTCAAGAGACTCAACTAACCTGGACTCATTGGGATTCACAGAGCCTGAAGGGACAACCAGGGGGCCTAAATGGGAATGACCTAGGCACTCCACACGTATGCTACAGTTGTGTAGCTTATTGTTTTATGGTACTCCTAATAGTGGGAGCAGGGTGTGTGTCTGACTCCTTTACTGGTTTCTGGGACCCTGTTCTTCATACTGGGTTGCCTTGCCCGGCCTTAATACATGGGGAGGTGCTTAGTTTTTCTGTAGCTTATGCCATGTCTTGTTGATACTCATAGAAGACTTGCCCTTTTCTGAAGAGAAATGGAGGAGGAGTGGATTGAAGAAGGGTGCAAAGGGGAAGTAGAAAATTGTGGGAAGAACTTGGAGGAGAGGAGGGAAGAAAATTACAATTGGTATTTAAAATGAATACATTTTTTAAAAGAACAGATTAACCTTTCTCCAAGCTTAAGAAAAATGGCAAAACATCAAAATTTCAGAAAAAAAAGTCACTCAATTAAAAATGTTAAAAAGACAATCACTATTCAACCTAAAAGGAAAAATGTTGGGAATGTAAAATATTAAAAATATTGAAATATTATTTTCCAGTTTATTTAATTTTATATGTAACTGACATAGATACTTTTCTATTGTTGTGATAAGACACCACAACCAAAGCAAGTTCGGGAAGAGTTTATTTGGGTCTTGCAGTTTTGGAATATGAGTCAATGACCATTATGTTGCAGGAACCAGTAGCAGGCATCCAGGTATGGTGTTAGAAGAGTTTCTGAGGGTTCACATCTTCTTCTAAAATTGGAAACACAGAGTGTAGAAAGGAAACAAGATAAATCTTTTAAAACCACAAAGTCAGTGACACACTTCCACCAAGGCCATACTTCCTAGTTCCATCAAAACAGCTGCTCCAACTAAGGACCAAGTATTGAAATATATGTACCTAGAGAGGCAATTCTCATAAAAATTAAGTTTTTAAGTTTATGCAAGTTTTACTGATGGGATCTTTTTTATTTTTATATTAAAATTAGTTACCAAACCACAATGGTAGCAAACAAACAAGGAGGGAGAAATTATAATCACTGAAACAACAAAAAAGTCATCTGACCCTGACCAATATACTGCATTATAAAATTGTCATTAAAAACCTGCATAGCTATGAAATCTCAAACAGGCCTATTGAAAAGCTGTTTAATGACAAATTATGAAATCCTTCATCTGACAGCAGAAAGCAGCATGGGGATAGCTTCAGCTACTGCCTTGGCCACCCAGTGCAACGATTGTTAGTAACATAGGGCAGAGGAAAATCTGAAAGCACACTATTTGAAATGAACGTGAAAAATTAGTTTTGTCAACAGAATGCAAATCAAATATTCAAGAATTCTTTAAAGCAAGCTGTGATAACTAGTGAAGACAGAATCATTATAAATCAGTGTGTGAAATGAAGGCTTGGTAGATAAAGTGCTTATAATGCAACATGAGGACAAATTCACAATGGACTACCCCCAAATTCACATAAATGTGACCTTCCTATATCCTAGTAATCAGCAGACTGACACAGCCAGTAACTCTGACAAGCTGGCTGACCAGATCAGCCTATAAAGGAAGTGCCTATGGCGAGAAGGTACATCAGTAATGTAGCAAGAAATCAAGGAACACAACCAATCTCAAACTGTGGTCTCTATAAACACTCATAAATGTATGCTCACGCAGGTAAACAACCATATATAGAGAACACGTATACATAGTGAAAAAAATTTCAGAAAATTTATTATTTTTAAAAATCCATACAATTTCTATATGCCAAAAACAAAAAGCAGGGAAATAAACTTTAAAATATTTTTAAATACAAAGACAAAATATAATAAGAAGGTAAAACCCTTGATCTATAAAGCTTAAAATCATTTATAACTTAAATTAATTTAAATAATCTATTTTTGTCCATTCTTAAAAATAAACTCTTTAAACACTGATTGGATTTTATTTAATACACCACATTGGAAATCTTGATGGCCTCTTTTAGAGACTTTGAGATAGTTATTTCAAAATTAATTTAAAAACCTGCAAGACCCAAGTTCCATTAAAACTATTGTGAAAGAATTCCCATATAAATGATATACTGATCTTAAAATAAACAAAAAGCAATATAGAAAAAAAATACTTTCTCTAATGGTGTTGGAACAACTAAAAACATTATATGAGTGAAGTCAATATTAATATCCAGGTCACATATTTTACTTTAATGGTGAACAAGCATATAGCTAATGTCATAACTAAAATATAAACATTAGGAAAACAAAGCAGACTATTTTCACAATTAAGCAACTATTTCTTTATACTATTTGAAATACTTTAAAGATTTAATTATTTAAGGGTATAACTTTGAAGTTTCTTTCAGTAGTTACAATTTTTGTCCATCAAGATTATAAACTAGAAAAACACAACTTCAAGCTGCAGGGTGGAAATGAAATGGTCACCAAGCCTGAGGAGGGCAAAGAAGACAACAATGCTTAATGATCTCCTGGATATTATTAAATAAGACAAGCAAACCACTTGAAATGGTGAAACGTTTCAAAGAGGACAAAAAAACATACAAAATGTTTGCTAAGCTTAGGAAATGTGCTTCTAGTAACAAACTTCACTGGAAATAGCAGTGAAAAATATCAGCAGCTAACTCTGACACATAGGATTAGGCAGAAGACAGATAATTAGTTTTTCAAATAGAGCAACTGAACTGCTTATGCATCAGCAATATTGGTATTATAGTTGTTGACTGCTTCAGAAAATATATTTTTAAAAATTTATAGCTATGACAGAAGCCTAGCATAAGATACTGCATTTTCAATTAAAGAAAAAATGAAGACACATGTAAATTAACAGATGTGTAAATGAATGTTGTAATATTTATGATAACAATGACAGGCACACTTTCAATGTTCATGCAAAGAACATTAGGTAAGTTTATTTTAATATGCACATAATCATATCATAAATTATACAATTGTCAAATGTAGTGAGTACATGACACACAGCTATAACCTATATAAATGTCAAATATATCTGCATTAGTCAAAATAAATCAACTCAAAAGAAGCCCAAAATACACANATATATATATAGTATTTACAAGTAGACAAATTTAACCAAAAGTCATGAAATTCAAACAATTGTCCCATATGGAAAGTTATGATTTAAAAGGGGATAAGAAACAGTTGGAGTTTAATGAACTGTCATGTAAAGTTATTTAAAAACTACTTCAGCACTGTATTTACACGTTCCAGTCAGGTACATGCCTATGCTCTCAACACTTAGGAGACTGAAGCAAGGGAATTTCAAACATAAAACTGGCTTACACTAAAAAGCTATATCCTGTCTTAGAAAAAGAAGATCCAACAACAACTAATAATGAATTTATCTACTGATTCCACTTATTATATATAATTATTTATAATATAAGTATGATATCATGATTTTTAAGCTGTTACCCAAGAATTTACTCCTATGTCAATTCTTTTGCTTAGAAAAATACAATATAGAAAAATTAAAATAAACATAAGTTCTTTGGTGAGAAGATGGCTAAGTAGTAGTCATGAGAATGTAGAACTCTTGCAAAGAATCTAATTTCATCTCCCAGCACACGCATTGGGGAAAAAACTATAACTGATCTATAACTCATTTATATAGCACCCAATGCCCCTTTCTGGCCTTTTCAGGCATCACACACATGTGCATAACCTGCCCCCAAACACAATGCATGTACATAATTAAAAACACAGAAATAAAATGCCTTCTAAAGCCACAGAATTATATATCATTTCCTTTGGCTCTTATTTTATTAATATATTTATTCTAAAGATAAGAATTACTTAAAAATCAATGTTTAATGTAGTGAAATTATAGTACAATAATACAATAGACATTTTTAAACAATGCTCATTTTCAAATAGCTATGACACTCCTAGCCTACTTTTAAAAATATAATTAATTTCATCTAGTACTCTGTTCCAAGATTATAATCAAACAAAACTATAAATTCTCATGGATAAAATTTCTGTTAAATTTGAGATTATGGAATTTTCTTTGAACAGTATATAAATTTGCAAACAAGTAGAGTTATTTTACTAGGACAAAATATTTTGTGGAAATCATGTAATAATTTAATAAAATATATTTTATTACTCATAAACTACACTTAAAATTACAGAGAACTTAAAACTCAGATTTTTTTTAATATCTTGTACTTTTATTTAGTGTGACTTATGTAGGAGTCATTTCTCAGATTCTTTTTCTCCGTTTTCTAAAAAGCAAATGTCATTTCAAATTAAGATAGAGGGGAACAATTTTCTTGCCAGGCTTTCAGCACTGATAACCCTGCATTAGAAGATAAAAGGATGTTTTGTGAAGATGTAAGCATCCAAAGTCTTGATGTACATGGAAGATAAAAAGTCCCAGTTAAGGAAAGTTTGGATGTGTTTGTCCTTAAATAAGCAAATGTATTTCTCAGATAGAGGTGTAAGATGCTGTCAGTGGCTCATGCTCTCTGCAGATTCTTTCATATTTAAATATTTTTTCTTATACTCACATTTCAAGTCTGGTTTTGTTTTATAGGCAGAATGCATGCTACTTTTTTCTCAAGGCATGAATAAATTTTAAAATGTATTCTTTTAAATTTTTGTACATGTATGCAACATAGTTTTACCATACCTACTTCTGATCACCACCTTCCAAATCCCTCACAGCACCCCTTGGCCCATCTTCCTCTCGATTTCATGTCTCCATTTCTTATTGTTATGATTAGCTCCCTTGAGTCCAATTAGTGCTCTCCATATGTCCCTGGTGAGGGGCCATCAACTGGCATGATGGTACCTTTAGTAATTCATTATGACAGATCTTCATGAAAAGCCTGAATTTGATTGTATTTATTGATTAAAGAGAGAAATGATAAATGGTATTCATAATAAAAATGTATTATGTTCATTAATTTTCTCACTCATTCATTTACTCATTTATACGTATGTGTGTGATGGGGGTCATCGTTGTGCTATAGTGTGTGTGCTGAAGGTAGAGGCCAACTGGGAGAGGTTGGCGTTCTGCTTCCACATGAGCATCAAAGATGGAACTCAAGTCACCAGGCTTGGCAACAAGCTCTCTTACGTGATTTGGTTTGCTCACCCATGTCATTAAAAACAAAAAATATTATTCTAATTGTGCTATTTGTGTCTTTGGTTTAAGGAAAGGTTTCATAGGAATTTGTGGTGCTAATAATCTGCAGGAATCAGGAAGATTGCAGCCTAAGACAACTTCCCCATCAACAGCTTCTGTTATTCCACAATATGATATTTATTTGTGAGGAGCTGCTTAATCTTCATGACTGAGCAGAACTAATGTAGTAGACTATATAAAAGAAATGAAAGTTATATATGTGTTTTACAGGAAGATGGAACATTTTGAATTATCACTTTTTAGTTGGTTTCTGTTTCTCTGTCTTACCAGTTTTCTCTAATTTAAGTAAATTTTTCTTTTGAAAACAAATTGACTTCATTATATTCCTTTGTATAGTATCCAAGAAAAATAGATGTTTGATAAACCAAGAACACAATTTTCATTTCATTTCAAAAGCATCATCTTTTATGGATTATTGATGAATCTTTAGATTTTCATAACATAGAAGAAAAAGAAAATTGAACGTCTATCTCTCTTATAGCCAAGTTTTGTCCTGTGTGCCCCTGTTGAATTCCAAACTAAACAAAATAAACAAACAAACAAAAAGATTAATTCATCAAATGAAGAGAATTCATACTAAAATATTTCATAATTATACACTGAAGCTAAAATCTGAAATTTTAAAATACTATTAACTTTTTTGTTACTTATTTTAGTATGTAAAGATTTTATATTTTCATAAATTTAATTTTCTCTTTGACAATTTAATGCATGCATATAATGCATACTGATTATTCTTGTTATCAATCTCTGCTTATGCCCCTCTTTCTGACATTTCTATTTATTTTATTTTGTGGCCAACTGAGTTTGGTTGAGACTATCTATGTGACTATTGGTTTGGAGTTATCCACTGGAGTCTTATGCAGTCAATAGCAGGTACACAACTAAAGACATTGGCTTAACCTTTCCCAGATTTTAATCTTTATACAGGGTAGTAAGAAAGATATTGGAAGGAGAATCATTATCTTATTTCATTTTAGAAAGAATGCCTAGGTAAATGTCACAGTAGTGGCAAGTATGTTGAATGGTGAGTAGTAATTACTACCGATGATTATTTATATCAGAGTCCCAAAACTAAATAAATTCATTTATTCAGAAGTTGAAGACACACTGCAAACTTAAGAATATATTGATTTTTCTGTAGGAGGCAGCAAAATATAAACAAATAGATATTGGCGGTCTACTGACAGCAACCACTTAGCAGCTGGTTTGTTCTACAAGCAAGAGGTGGAATATACCTGAACTGCTGTAAAATTATCATGGCTAATTAAAATTCTTTACGTTATCACCAGGGCATGCTTGTATTCCCTTTTATCTAATCTCTTCTTTATATAAACAGCCACTGAAGCTGAACAAAGCCAGTAAGATAAAATTAACACACAAATTGCTTTTACTCCCTTTGGGCAGGAGAAATCTTGTTTACAAGGAAAATGATATTATACATAAATTTTTATGAAAAACAACAAAGAGTCAAGCAAAATCACCGAGTATTTGTGTAAACTAGCAACTGTAACATGAGGTAGACTATTTGATACACATATTAAGAGTTCCACAGTGTCTTGAAATAAAACATATTTGGAAAGTAGAAAACTTTGCCATCAATAATTTGAAGTTGTGACAAATGAAAGAAAGTGAAGACTTAATCAATATTGCAGTGCTACTGAAACTTCCTGTCTAGCAGACGTAGTATTGTTAAAAGATTATTACTTCATTTTCTTCATACGTAAAAAGTATTTTATGAAGAAATTACAGAAAAAAAACATTTCATTGCCATTGTTAGTACTATCGAGGGCACATTTTGTCTAATGTAAGGAGTGAGTAGAGTAAGTGAAGAACAGAATCCTTCATTTACTGAAATATCTATATCAACTTTAAAATTGTTGCTTTCTTCAGGACTACAGAGTTCATTATTCTTCTAAATTTAATTGCCAGTCTTCTGCTAAGAAAGATCAATTACGACACTTACATGGAAATATCATGGAGGCTGTGTTTACTTCATTTCCTTTGACTTTCTATTTCTGTCATTGACTTATGTCATAGTTTCATAATTTCACTAAAGAAAAAAGTACTTATGACAAGTAGTGGGTGAACTTGAATGTGTCCAAATAACAATCAAATGAATCTGGGCATGGTGGTGCATACCTGTCTTCTCAGATATGTGGGAGACTAAGGATCAACACCTGGAATCAGAAGTATGAGATCAGCCTGACAATACAGTGCTATCTACTTTCAAGATGGACCAACAAAGGTAAATGAAAGGGATGATGTTATTAAATTTTAAATAATGTTAAATAAGTTATACTCTTCCTTTTACCTACAGTGGTTGATTAATATCTAAAATCAACAAGATCAATATGAAAATCAAATGCAATATCTTTGTTTACATCCCAGGTACTGGACTGTGAGAGTCTCCGGCAAGGAGTGAAACAGACTGCCAGTGATGGATGTCCCACTTAGGTGATACTTTGCAAAGCCTCCATCCCTTGTTGGCAGAAGAGTCACAGGAGGATAAGTGACTTTCTTTTAAGTTCCAGAAACAGGATAGAAGAGATAGAGAGACAGTGAGAATGTCACAGTCTCTGTTCAATTGATTTCTCGGCCACCAATGTTAAGAAGTCTCCAGGGAGCGAAGCATCTCACAAATCCACAGATTAAGGGAGTTCAACCCCTCACTAATAAAGCTCATAGAATTTCACTGCTATTTTGAATTTCTTAAGAAATATCATTACCCATTATAAAAGTGGCTTCAAAATGGTAAATAAAAAGAATAATGATTCTTATTACTTTCTAACACTCCTTCTACTTTCTAGGTTGAATTTCATTATTTTATGTAATAGAACTAAGCTTTGATTTACAGGCTATAAATTAGCAGCAATAAAGAGATTGAAATGCAAATGAAAAAATTTAAAATATGATTTGAGGTCGTATGGAATTTAAAGTTTTTTATTTAATTATTTAATTAAATTAAATTAATTATTTGATTTAATTATACTTTGATTTAATTACTCTTATTGAAAGATTGTTGTTCTCATACATACGGGATTTTTTCACTGACTACATTAATAAAATGGTAAGGACTACAGGATGACAATAGACACATAGCAATCCAAGTAAAGAAAACTACTCAGATTTGAATATCTGCCATGGCAGAGAACATTTAGGTCATATAAGTTAGAAGAAACTAGTATTCAAATACTAAAGGTTAATTAGGCATGATTAATAAAATTTCAGAGACAGATATTGAGGTTCAACCTGAAAACCAGAAAAGCAAAACAGCCAGTCATAGGCTCTTACCTTGACTTCAGTCTAAAAATAAAGATTCTGCCTCCAGAAAACTTCAGAATTTTTGGGTCCCTAGAGGACAGGCCTTTACACCCCCATTTGATCTGTTTTGCACTCTTGAGGTTGGTTGAAAAACAGGAACAAAAACAGGAACAATCTGTTGTTTTCAGCAATGTTTCTAAGGATGTTTACCTCTAAGCCACTGAGTTAAGGTGACGAGCATTCTGCTTTTGCTGGTTTGGCCTCCCCTGCTGAGGGCTATATATACTTGTGAGAAAGTGGAATAAGGAGTAGATCCCGACGTCCCTCGCTCAGAAGAATGACAGTTGCAGTGCTGGTGGGACAAGAAGGAGATTGAGATTGAGCGCTGCCTCCTTACATTTTATAATGTAACTCTTTATTTCCGGGATTAAGGGTGTACCCACTACCACCTGGTTTCTATGGCAAGCTAGTGAAACTACTGGAATTAATGATGTGTGTCATTGTGGCTACTGGAATTAAAGGTGCATGCCATTGNTTCAACCTGAAAACCAGAAAAGCAAAACAGCCAGTCATAGGCTCTTACCTTGACTTCAGTCTAAAAATAAAGATTCTGCCTCCAGAAAACTTCAGAATTTTTGGGTCCCTAGAGGACAGGCCTTTACACCCCCATTTGATCTGTTTTGCACTCTTGAGGTTGGTTGAAAAACAGGAACAAAAACAGGAACAATCTGTTGTTTTCAGCAATGTTTCTAAGGATGTTTACCTCTAAGCCACTGAGTTAAGGTGACGAGCATTCTGCTTTTGCTGGTTTGGCCTCCCCTGCTGAGGGCTATATATACTTGTGAGAAAGTGGAATAAGGAGTAGATCCCGACGTCCCTCGCTCAGAAGAATGACAGTTGCAGTGCTGGTGGGACAAGAAGGAGATTGAGATTGAGCGCTGCCTCCTTACATTTTATAATGTAACTCTTTATTTCCGGGATTAAGGGTGTACCCACTACCACCTGGTTTCTATGGCAAGCTAGTGAAACTACTGGAATTAATGATGTGTGTCATTGTGGCTACTGGAATTAAAGGTGCATGCCATTGCTGCCTGATCTATAAGGCTGGCCAGTGTGGCTGTTTTACTTTTCTGATCCTCAGGCAAGGTTTAGTTATTAAAATACAAATGAAATGACACTACAAGTTAAAATGTGTTTGATCAGAAATATAGCCATATTAGAAAATGAACAATATTTGGTTATCATAATTAACCTTAAGTTTCATAGAAGGCATGCCACTGTATAGAATAGATGAAGTAACTGTAATGAATGAGAAAAAAAACTACTCTAAATAGACTCTTTGGTTTTTATAGATGTTTTGTCTCCAAATATACTTTTTCTTTTATTTTCTTTTGTGACCTAAATTCTGTGTTGGAGTTAGATATTCATTGATTAAAGTTCGACCTTCCTCCCTTCAAGTTGAAGGAAAGGAGGATATTGGAAAGTAAACAAGAAATCTCATTTCTGCACAAACAATTGGTATTATCAAATAAAAATAATAATTGAGTCTATAGACCTTAGAGCCCCATAAGAAAGACATGAAATTATGTGGCTCGCTTTGTTTTTTGTATGTAATCTATATTTGTGATTTATGTACTTCATTTATACTTTAATTTTCAATTGTTCATTTTATATTTTTGAGATCAAATTTCCCATTATATTTCCACCCACCCCCAAAAAGAAAAAAATTCTAATATTTACCCTAATTAATCTACTTTCTAATAATTACTGTACATTGTAATTATCTTCTGGACATTATATGTGGGGTTTTATGTAGCATATTGTGTATGTCTATTTAAAAGTGCTTATTTCTTTTATTAATTTTATAAGAGCTGAAAGATTGAAAACTGGAAACAAGATTGATTTATGTCAATAATTTATTATATTAAAATATTACTTATATTCCATTTTATTTATTATCCTATGAATCACTATATCAGTTTATTAAAGTTATGATTTTTTCCAAAAAACAGTAAGTTAAATGTAAGACAAAGAAATGCAAGTAGCTATTTCATTTATTTGGAATGTTATTCACTTCTTTCAAACATCTTCTTAGATTCTTCCTACCTCACTGCCTTGAAACTCAGCCAATTTCATGCACTTTTTCTTTGTTAGAATGGAATTTTGTACTCACTTCACAGTCTCTGTCCTTTTCTTTTTTCCTTTACTGAATTCTTCAGGTATTGTGTTTACTATCACAGTGTCATTGAGTTCATATGTGCGTCAAATCTGTTCTTTGTTTTGTTGTTATTGTTATTGTTGTTTTCTGGAAGACATTCTGTGAAATCATCTCTGTTTTTTTTTTCAACCTTTCTGTTTCCTTTTCTGAATATATACCTGAGCCTTGAGGTAGAGGTTTGATGAAGATATCACATTTAAGACTCGGTGCTCTAAAGTCTCTCATTATGTGCCTATTTTCCAGGTTGTCTCTATGTTAGTCATCATCAACTACAGAAGCCTCTCTGATGAGAGTAGAGTAATGCTCTGATCCACAGGTGAAGCATCATTGTGGCGCAGATATGAGCCTGTTCCACCTTGATGAATAGTCAGAGGGTTTGAGCTCATTTTTACTCTTTCAAAGTTGTTGGCAACAGGTGTGACTACAAAGAAGCAACCCTGCCCTAGGTTGTTTTGGACATTAAAATGGCCCATAGAGGTGGATCTGTTCTGCCCTGACGAATGGTGAGAAAATTCAAGCCTATTTCTACTCCTTCATTTTAAAAAAGGAGGTTTGACACAAGAAGTGGCTTCCTACAAGATATTTAGTCTAGGGTTTATTTGCTGCACATCCTGCCCAAAATGTCAAAATGCTTTACTCAGGAAATAATGGCTTGATGTCTCAATTATTGCAGCAAGTAACTGTTCTGGTTGTCCTTTGTGTCATGTTAAAGCATTCTTTTGCCTTTCCTCCCTTTTGTATTGGGGTATAAAAGTGTATGGAAAATAAACGTGGGTGAATTCAGTACTCAGTATCCACTTACTGGATACTGAGTTGCCTTATAGGTAGTAATCTATGTCTCTTTATTTCTTTCATATCTCTGTTTCTCCTACCTGACATTTCTAATCCACATATACCTTTCCTGGAATGTACAAACTTGTCATGGCTGGACTGCAACAGAAGTCATCCTAACATGTGGCTTATGATACAACATGTCGTAAGGAGTCATTTTATTGCTATGGTCACTTAGTAGAATAATAGCATTAAAGGAAAGAAAAATATCGTATCATTAATGAAAATATAATTTTCAAGCTTATACTGAACTATTATTTCATGCTCCAGGGTGCTGGTAATAAATTAATGACAAATTTTTATATTTAACATAGGAATAAACTGAATTTAGAAGAGTACTTTTAAGCAAATAGAAAGAATAGACTTAAAAACCAGTTATAATCCTGCTTCGAAAGGTGTACATTATTTCATTACAAACTTGTTTTAGGGCCTATTAATGTATTTAATCATATATATAGCACCTTATACAAAATTTTCTTTAGTACACAGACTTAGCAATCATAAGCTACTTACTAGTATATATATTTTAAGGAAGAACTTCCTGGCATTTTTTATACTACTGTTTAAACATGGGAGTCAAACATACTTGGTTTACTGAGAGACATGTTTACTTTTCTTACATATTTTAGCATTCAAAGTATCCCTTTTATTTTTTTCTTTCCTTTAATTCTATGTGGCAGACTCAGTTACTTTACTTTTTGGTTCCTTTTTCAATCAAATAAAATTTATACCACCAATCTTCCTGACTGATGTCATCGCTACTACAGCACACATGCTGTTTGAGACATGTCATGCAGAGACATGAAACACACATCTATTTACCACTACTAGGAAACCCATGATAGACTGAAGCATGATTAATAAAAGCTCAGGGTCTGAAGTGGGGGTTCAACCTGAAGATCCAAAAAGCAAAACATCCAGCTACTATTACCTTGACCTCAGTCTGAAATGGTGACCCTGCCTCCAGGAATCTCAGAATAAGATTGCATGACTGAAAACTGTTTTCTCTCTAGGGCTGGGTTAAAGGCGTGCACCACCGTTATTAAAGGAATGTACTGCCCAGTTTCTATGGCAACTTTTGTGGATATTGAGGTTAAAGGTGCATGTTACGATAATCTGGCCTGTAAAGCTCATGAGTAGGACTGTTTTACTCTCAGATCTTCAAGAACTCTTTATTTATTAAAATCCAATTAAAACACACTACAACAGGCCCAAAGTTCAAATTGGTGAACCAGTAAGTTTTCACTGGAGTTTCTAACAAGGAATAAGGGTGAGGAGTTACTGAGAAGAGCAGGTCAATGCAAATGAAACTGCCCACACCAAGTGTACACAATTCACAGAAACTGGAGCTTCCTGAAGACTTAATTGGCAGGTGTAAGATATCTCTTGCTCATCAGCCTCTTTCTGCAGCACAGGTGAATTATAGAAACTTCAGTTTTCCAAACCATGAGTAGTTTGTTTAGTTCTTGAGTCTCATGAGCCTCTGTTCTCTGCCCTAGTGGGAATGTTTTAATTGGAGATATATTCTATACCTTCACTTATAAGACATGGTTCATTTTTAGAAGATGATGGAATTATTGGTATTCTCACAAGTAAATCTTAGTGTCTTTGGCTAAGAATAGATTAATTCTCTTATAAACAAATATTTATACTGCATATTCAATAGTTTTTTGTTTCTATAAATGCTATTTAGGCAGTGTTTTGATGAACATGAATTAGAAGTCATTTTTTTGGTCATGGATTTTAAGCATCAAGGCAACGGTGCTGACAATAAAATATATAGTCTTTTCTCTATGTATTGAAAATACAGAATAGAATTTCACTTCAGCACTTCTAAAATGTAGGAAATAATGGTATGCTATAGACAAATGAATTGCCATCTAATTAAAGGACCATAGCCATAAGACTTGGCAGAGGATCAGCTGGTAACAAGAACGTCATGCAAACATTAGGATCTAAGCTTGAATACTCATCCTGAACTTAAAAACTGGATGAATGTGGTAGCCCTCCTCTGTAAGTCAAGAGCTGGGTGATTAGAGACAGATACTGAAGCTCAATGTTCAGACATCTCATGCAAATAAATGAGCTTTAGGTTCACTGAGAGACCAAGTCTCAAAAGCTATGGTACATAAATTCTGTCAATTATTTAGTCATGTTGATACACATCATTCACCCCAGAATCCAGAAGACAGTAGTAAGTAGACTTCTTTGAGTTAGAGGTCAGCCTGAACTGAATATGGAGTTCTAGGCGCACCAGAGCTATATACTGAGTATCGATCTGTTTCTGGGCTGTGTCAAGTAAGAGTTAATGCTCACTAGGACATTTTGTTTTTGTTTTTGTTCTTCACTAAAAGTTTAATGGTTCTTGTTGCAGGAAGGCTGCTTGTTCTTCCCAGCTGCCGGGCTAGCTTAGACCTGAAATAATCACACAGAAACCATATTATTTAAATCACTGCTTGGCCCATTAGCTGTAGTTTCTTATTGGCTAACTCCTATATTAATTTAGCTCATTTCTATTAATCTGTGTATCAACACGTGGCTGTGGCGTACTGGCTAAAGTTCCCAACATCTCTCTCCGGTGGCTCTATGGTTTCATCTGACTCTGCCCTTCTTTCTCCCAGCATTTAGCCTAGCTTTCCCTGCCTGCCTAAGTTCTGCATTGCTATAGGTCCAAAGCAGTTTCTTTATTCATTAATAGTAATCACAGCACACAGAGGGGACTCCCACATCTGGTTCTTATAAAAATAAGCAATATGGGAACCAATCAAAGAACATAGTGGACATTCATATCTAGCCTCTGTACTTACATATGATATATGTATATGCATATACACATGAATACAGCCACATGAACATTATAACCCCTAACTCACAGAGTCATAACTAGGAGCTAGAGATATGAATCACAATTAATATCACTTGATGCTTGAAGTATGATTAATAAAATCTCAGGGTCAGAAATTGGGATTCAATCTGAAGATCCAAAAAGGAAAACAGCCAGCCACTGGCTCTTACCGTGACTTTAGTCTGAAATGGCAATCCTGCCTCCTGGAATCTCAGAATGAGACAGTGTATTGAGAGTTGTTTCCTCTCATTTTATATTTCACTCTAGGGCTGAGATTAAAGGTGTGCACCACTGTGATTGAAAATATGCACCATCTGATTTCCATAGCAACTGGTGTGGCTACTGGGATTAAAGGTGCAAATCATTTTGGTTACTGGTCTGTAAGGCAGACCAGTGGGACAATTATACTCTGATCTACAGGCAGCCTTCATTTATTAAAATACAATTGAAATGCCACTACAGCTGCTGTTACAAAGATTGTTTCACAAATGTCTTCAACTACATTTTTAGGTATCTGACACCATCTTTGACTTTTTTGGTACCAGGAACACACATAGGTGCATGCACATACATGTAAGCAACCTTTCACGTTAAATAAAAATAAACCTAAGAATAAAAGTTATGCACATGTTTTACAGCTTGTAAAATACAGTATAGCATATTTTTACTGGCAGGGAAGGGAACTGCAGTTCATATGAAAGTGTCAATACTAAGAAATCAAATAACTAAATGAAAAGTTGTCACAATAATCTGGACTCAGATCTCTAACAATTATTAATAACAAGATACACTGCCAGTGACCCAGATCTCTGACTTTATGATCCTGTAAATAAATAAATAAATAAATAAATAAATTAGTTGTATCTACATGATTAAGTTTGCAAAGTTTTGGCATGGGGCTCTACATTAGAAAGCATTCCAGGACTGTTGATTACTGTTATTTATTTATTTGTTTGTTTCTCTGTAGCTTTGGAGCCTGTCCTGCAACTGGCTCTTATAAACCAGGTTGGCCTTTAACTCACAGAGATCTACCTGCTTCTGCCTCCCACGTGCTGGGATTAAAGGCATGTGCCACCTCCCTGCCTAGTTAATTGCTGTTAACTATTAGTCTATTGATAATCTTTTATTTTGGTTTAATTTGCATAGTGTAGTAACTACTCCTTAATGAGAACAATACTAGCTCTTTGTTTTGCTATTAAACTCTAGAAAACATTGCATTTTTGTATATATAAATCCTCTTTCTGTATATATTTTAGATATGTGTTTACATAAAATAAGTTCCCACAAGGCTTTGTATTAAACTTGTTGTACATGATTTGTTTCCTGTTCACTGTATTTACTTCATTTTTTTCCAGCAATGACTGTTGCACAGATGCTCTATGGGTTACCGTGAAGACCATGGAGTCAATGGTTGGACTTTGCTCCCTGTACTGCTGCTGCCTGAACTGTTAGGTAGTTGCACATTGCTTTCCTGCATAGAATCCTTTCTTATCACTGCTTTCAAAAGTACCCTAAGAGGTCATATGGTGATCATGAGCAAACATCAGAATTTGAAAAGTCACACACATGTCATGATCTCTATTTCCAGTCTTCCTTCCACCAGTGGATGATTTTCTTTTTCTTCTTCTTTTTCTCCTCTCTTTTTTTTTTACCTCTGTTTCCCAGAGATCTGTGAAACTCCATCAGAATCAGGTACTGCCAAAATCATTAAATCTGTCAAGAATTCAAACTCCTTGCTTCGATATTAAACTTTACTTGTCATTTGAAAAATTCTGAAGACACGTTTTTCTATTAACAATGGTGGAAATGTCAAAAATACCCCAGCTCTAAATTTTAATATTAGACTATGAATGTCAATCACTAATCATATATCACGTCATTTTCCTCCACAAAATGCAAGCTAAAAATAAACTATACTGTGTGAATTCTGATAAATACTTGTGTCTGAGAAAGCGGAAGGGTCTACACTTTGGAAAGAGAACAGAGACAATATTTGGTATAAGACAGTATTGTAACCGAATCAAAAATATTCACTTTGAAGTATAGAGCAGGCAATAATTTAGGTAAATAATAGTTCTACATTTTAATGACATTAAAAATATTACAGAAATTTCAAACTTGTATTATTAGACTTGGTAATCTGACTTCTGTCTTTCAAATTCTTTTATTCCTATTCTTCATCACTCCGTCAATTTTATCTAGCCATAAATAGAAAAGTTCACAACTCTAACTTTATTAACTTCATATCTAGTTCATGCTGCCTAGTAAAGGTATGTTTATACAATAAAGATAGTGTAGATTTGCTCTGATCTGCTATAGTTTATTGCTGTTATTCACTTCATTTCTTCTTTTGGATCATGTATTTGTTAGACTCAATGAGATAGTCTGCTAATTAACTTTGAATAAGGTTTGATAATTTCAAGAAATTTCCTTATTCCTATTCCCCTTTCCCCCTGCCCATATGTGTGTGTGTGTGTGTGCGTGTGTGCATGAGTGTGTGTGTGTGTTTGTGTGTGAGTGTGTGTGTGTGTGTGTGTGTGTGTGTGT
>LOEQ01005955.1:13322-31436 GCA_001685075.1 Bramus lutescens | reverse complement strand
AGATTTATACCAATGCAAATTATTCATATCTATATCATATCCCCTTTAAATGTACAAGAACATTTATAAACAATATTTGGGAATATGGGCACAGTTTTTTCTCTCCAAATTGCTTCCTCCTCTATGGGGTTGCTGTTACTCAGGTCTTTCATGGTATAACCTGTCTGCTAGGTTCATCTCAGTCAGCAGTTAAGTGAAGTAATTTTTTGAGGGTATTTACAGCAACCATTCAAGAGGGTAGGGTCTATCATACCATATTGGTCTAGAAGCCATCAACTGGGTCTCATCCTCTATGGAAACAAAAGAAGAACCTCTTTTCCAAAGCATCATATCCTTAGACCCAAGTTCTGAAATCAAGATACTTTTGTGATATACATGTTGGATTAGCTTAGCAGACCACACAATGAAATGTATTTCTATACTCAGCTCCTTTATAGTCAAAAAACATCAAAGAAAACACAATAAAATACATAATACAAACTCTCTATAAATTTTCCATTTTTACATGGCTTTTTATTTTTAATCTATGAGTATCTGTACTGTCTCTTTAAAGACTTTACCTTTTTTTAAAGCATTAACTTTATTTTATGAGTCTCTATACTCTTTCTTCTGTCTCCCAAGCCTATGTACACCCATTCAACACTGTGACCTATTTAGAAGTCTTTTATGTCTGAATCTGTCCTATTGTGAATCTGTAATTCTTTACTATCCAGGAGCACTTCTTAAAATGCTAAGCACTTCTTACAAACTTAAGTTGTGCCATGTAGGAGTAATATGGTAACATCTGTTTCCTGACTAGTCTAAACCTTAACTGTGCTGCTATTATGCTAATTATGAGCCGCTCCACCCTCAGATCCATTTGGTGCCCCTGAGCTGCGCACAGTTCCAGGCATACAGCAGTCGACATTGTCATCAAGCAAGCCATAGCACTTTACTCACAAAACCCCATCCAAATTTTCTGTCTCCCAAAAGAGACGGAGGTCTCACTAGGAGCTTAGCCCAGAAAGTCAGCATTTTAAAACTGCATGACTTCTTTTTGTATGGCTGTTGAGTTAGGAAATTCTCTCTGTGGCACTCCACCAGCAAACAGAAAAAAGCTGTGTTAACCCCCCTCTCTCTTTTTCAAGTCCTCTCAGGTTTTTAAGTGGATTTATTCCATGACGTTGGAGTGCCAATCTGCAGTAAGAGGGAGAGGGCTGGCTGTGTCCCACTGCCTGGCTAGCTTAACCCATGAAATAATCACATGGAAATTGTATTAATTAAATTACTGCCTGACCCATTATCTCTGGCCTCTGATTGGCTAACTCTCACATCTTTGATTCAACACATTTCTAATAATCTGTGTGTCACCACAAAGTTGTGGCTTACTGGGAGATATACTAACCTACATCCATCTTGAGCCAGAGATTCATGGTGTCTGCCTGACCCTGTTCTTCTTCCCAGCATCCAGTTCTGTCTTTCCTGCCTACCTACGTTTCAAGTAAAATGCTATCTAACAAAAAAAACCCACAACCAGGCATCAGAGGTACTCTTTGAGTTGCTGGTCAAGGCTGTCAAAGCAACTCCCAAAATATTACTGATTGTGACTGGTTATAGTTGAGGATTACCCTCCAGCAAGAGATATACGGTAAATTTATGTATCTGAAGACAATATATACTTCCGATAGAGGTAGCAGAGGCTTTGGTACAGATTTGACCTGATAGATTGCTCCTTGAGTAATAGTTTTCATAGTCCCAGGAAAGGTCATGTAAAATTACAAAAGAAGTAAGCAACCAACATTACTTTCAAGTTATGACACCAATGAAATCCAATGCCATACATGACACTAGTAGTGTGGTGTAGGCATGGTATAGGGGGCCAACATATTTCGGTGATAACCAACAGCTCTCTAATTAGATTTAAGGCCCACTGAGCAAGAGAAAAAACTATGCCTGCTATTGGATACATAGCCAACCACCCAGGGATAGTAGAGGTACCTACAATTACCACATTACTAAGGCTATTACTCCCTAAACATATTTTAAATATTGGTTCTTACAGCTACAGAAAGTCAACCCCTCACATATAATCAAGGAAATATCTGAAATATCTCTTCACAATCGATGGAGGCAAC
Source organism: Bramus lutescens (assembly GCA_001685075.1). Classification (NCBI taxonomy): domain Eukaryota; kingdom Metazoa; phylum Chordata; class Mammalia; order Rodentia; family Cricetidae; genus Bramus; species Bramus lutescens. Next base: position 29,322 of record LOEQ01005955.1, on the reverse strand, counting down.
CATAGAAAACCTAATTCAATCACAATGCACAGTTGTGGAGCCAAGTCAGAATTCATAGGATTATAATACAACTGCTCCACCTAAGCCTCTTGGATCACTGATCAATGTGGGGAAAATAGTAAGAGCCAGAAGTTCAGGGAGTTTACTGTGAGGCTCTGTCTCCTAGAAATGTCTCAATTTATGATAAATGCTCAAAAAGAAGTCCCCTTAAACATACACTGAACAAGGATTACATTAACAGACCTGCTAAAATAGACCAGGGAAAATTCAAGAGAGCTCAACCCTGCACAAAGAAATATAGCAACTAAGGAATTTTAAAAGTGAGAGAAATAGTATATTTTTTAGGGAATATAGCAAAAAATCAATCAGGAAAACAAATAAATACAAGTAAATAACATGTATTGAGCAAACCCGCCCAAATTGTATTTATACAGATGCACACTGTCAACAGCAACAAAAACAATGAGGGAAAAAAGACACTGTGAATTTTAGACAGAGCAAGGCTTAGATGCATGGGAAACTTCAAGGGAAGGAAAGGGAAAAATGATGTAATTATGTTTTAATCTCAAAAAATCTTTAAAGAAAAGAAAATGGATTATTATAGAGCTATTTAATCTTTTCTAACTACATTAGTGGTGACATTTTAAATATTCTTTCCTCTAATAAAATTTATAATTTCTTACAGACATAATTTAAATAAATTTGTTTTGAAACAATGTAGTACTTGCTTCAGGTCATAGGATTCTAATAAAGCTTGTACATAATAATCTTCTTTAAGGAAAAGAAGAAAGGAATTATAAAGGAAGGAAGGAAGAAAAGAAAGGAAGGAAGAATAGAAAAAGGATGGAAGAAAGAAAAAAGGAAGGAAAGATAAATGAAAGGAAGGAAGGAAAGAAGGAAGAAAGCAACTATTGAGCCAGGGAGAAATAAATCCAAATTTCTTCTGAAAATTATATAGAAAACTACTTTGCCAACCAAAGAAAATATTATGTATCTGTATCACAGTGTATGTATCTTGGTAATTTAAAAAAATATTTTCACCTGTGATTTTTAGAATTAAATAACTAGATCTGTGGGCACTTTCATACAAGTACTTACACACAAGCATTAGTGGAAATTAGACAATTTTTCAAGGTTAGATAAACATTTGAGACTAATATGAAAATGCAGATGTTCCATTCCTCATTCCTAATCAGAGAAAAGTAAGGAATCTAGACTTGGTCCCACTAAAGGGAACATATACACACATGAACACACAAGTCCTGCTTAGATACAAAACAATAGCTGTCAATAGTATCCAAGGTTCTTCAAATTTGAAGAATGATTATAAATACTTGAGATTCAAATCTGGCATAAGCATTAGATTTGTAGAGAAATGAAAAACAAAAACAGCTAAAATAAGAAGCTCTAGTGATTAACAGCTAATATGATATGTGGAAAAAATTTTGGGTTAAAAATAATTCAGATTTATTTTTGTTTGATATTTGGCATTTTAGTATAATGTCATCATTTTTCATTTCCTTTCCCACGTCCAGACTCTCCCATATATCCCTCTTTGTTCTTTTTAAAATTCATGGCCTTTTAAAAAATAAATTGTTATTACATATATACGTGAATGTGTTATATCATTGTAAGGAGGGCACTTGCTTGTTCCAACCTGCTCAGCCCCAAAATAATCTCACAGAATCTGCATTAATTAAATCACTGCTTGGTCCATTAGCTCTAGCTTTTTATTGGCTAACTATTACATCTTAATTTAACCCATCTCTATTAATCTATGCATCAACACGAGGCCGTGGCCTACCATCAAAGTTTCAGCATGTCTGTCTCTGGCTATCGCTCAAAGCTAGTCTCTGACTCCACCTCCTTTCTCCCAGCATTCAGTTTAGTTTTCCCTGCCTACATCTAATCCCTGTGCAGGCCGCAGGCAGTTTCTTTACTAACCAATGGTATTCACAGCATACAGAGGGGAATTCTACATCACCTCCCCTTTTCTGTTTTAAATAAAAAGGAAGGTATTAACTTTAACATAGTAAAATTACATATAACAAAACAGTTATCAAGCAAGAATTAAAGTTACTATATATATATATTTTTTCCTTTATCATGACTAAGGAAAACAATAACTATAACTATGAATTCTTCAACTCCATCAAAAATTCCAGAAGCAGGAAGTACATTGTAAGCAATTTACAAAACTCTGGAGTTGACAGAGACATCTCACTGTCTGGACAGTCACCCAAAGTTCTTCTTTGCCATTAGGGAATCCATCTTCAGCCTATTGACCCAAAGTATCTGTCACACTTTTCCATGAAGCAGGAAATTTCAAAGACAGTTTAGCCTATATTGGCAGTTTGTCAGTCACTTCTTTTGTGTCCTCTAGAATGTCTAGCAGAGTCTTTCATTAAGCAGGAACCCTGAAAGATCATCTCACCCTTAGGCAAGTTCAGCAGTCATTTCTCTGAAATTCCTGCATGTCCAGTTCACCAAGTATCCCAGGCAAAACAGTTTCTTGCCCAAATGGCTAACCAACTCCATAAGGAGCCTCCTCGATGCCCATCTTCCTCTTGAAGTAATTGGCGCTTCCAGGAGAAGATATACCCCATTGTCATGAAAAATTCTAATTTCTTAAAGCAGTTTAAATACCACATTCTGTAGTCTTTGAAATATTTGAAGAATATCTACCTAACTGAAATACATCTTTATATATCTAGAAAGCCTAACTGACATGACTTCAATCTTCACTATTATAGATGATTATCATAATCTATATTTCTTAATTATACAGTCCACTTTCTAATGAGCTTCACAAACACAATATCTTAATCAAGAACAGAAATAGACATATAATAAAATTGACCTTAAGTTTGTATCAATAAACAAAGATCTATGCCAATGCAATTTGTCCTTCTCTATAGCAAGCCTAAAGAGTAAAAAATCATGAAGTGAGGTTGGACTTTGTTAAAGGTATTTTGTCTATACATTGAGATGGTCATATATGATATGGTCCTTTAGTCCATTTATGTTGCATATTATATTGATTTGTATAAATAGGAACATCTTTTCATTAATGAAATGAAGCAAACTTGAATACAGTGGATAATCATTTAATTTACTCTTGTGTTAGTTTCCAAGTTTTTTCTTGCATTGATGTTCATCAAGGAAATTTGTCTTAGACTTTCATTTAATTTTGGATTTATTTGGTTTTGGTTATTTATTTTTTTGAGACAGATCTTCATACTAACCTTGGTTGTCCTGGAATTCACTATGAAAACTCACACAGAGATCTCACTGTCTCTGCCTACTTGGTACTAGCAAGTGACAACATACCCAATATGAGTCCAGCTTAATTGTTTCTCTGAGCTTTCTTCTGATGTTCTTGATCCCTCTGTTCCTACAATCCTCCCTTCCTTTCTTCTGCAGAATTCCTCAAGCTCAGCCTAATGTTTGGTTGTGTCCAACCAGCCCCCGTGGTGGTGGTGCATCCAGGTCTCTAATTTCAATAGCTTTGGACTTCTCATTATTTTGATATTAGATGTGTGTGTGTATGTATATGTCTTTTCAAAGAAGTAAAACTATTGCTCAATTATAATTCATTAATTTCTTTTTAAGGACTTAACTTACTCTCATTTTTCCAAAGCTGTAAGATTCATTGTTGCAGTAGTTACTTGAAAACTTTCTGATATATGATATTTTTGATTTTCTTTATTTTACATAGGTGTACTCTATTTACATTATATTTTTCTTTCCTTCTTCCTTTTCCTCCTCCCCTAACCTTTCTCCCATCTCCCGTGATTCCTCTCAAATTAAGGACCTTTTATTCCTTTGATTCTTATTAGTGCAAATATGAGAATAAATATGACAATACAACCTACTGAGTCTATTTAATGAGACACAGATTCATTTGATTTTAGGACTAACCACTTCAAATTAAGGGATTCATCTCTTAGGAAGACTACTTCTCCCTGTCTCAGCAGTAACTAATTGTCTTTGCCTCTTCATCTAATGATTAGGTCCTGTGAAATATTCCCCATCCATAATTGTGATTTCAACTGGTGTTAAGTCTTGTTATGGCAACGTTATTGCTGAGATATAATATGTACCTTCTGATTTTATTATGGTCATTTGCACCTCTAAATTTCTTTTATCAGTAGTTCTTTTATTTTGTCCTGTTGATTATGGTATGTTTTCTTCATTTTTCAATCCATTCCAGGAGTTTATAGATTTATTTCTTGCTTTCTTCATGTATGCATCTATTATTCAGTAGTATACTGCTTAATCTCCCAAATTCGTGAATTTCTGGTGATTTTCTTGTTCATTTACCATATTAATCCACTGGGATCATATTGCATCCTGTAAGTTATGCTAGTTTTCTTAGGATTTTCGAGAATTGCTTCCTATCTTTGTAAATAATCTATTTTAGGAACTGTTCCTTAGAATGCCCAGAATAAGGTATATTTATACTGTTTGAATGAAACAGTTTTCAGATATCTGTTAAGTCCATATGACTAATAATAGAAGTTATAGCATTTTTGTAGACTTTTTTGAAGAAACTTCATCAAAGACAGTCTAAATATGATCAATAACTGCATTTATCTCAATGCTTTTCTTTATTTTAGGAAGATCTGCTGATTGGTGAGAATGAGTTAGTGAAGGCATCTAATATTACTATGTTAGAGAACATACACTATGTCTAGTAGTATTTGCTGTTATAAATTGGGCACACCAAGCTTCAGGAGTTTATACAGAGAATTGGAGTTTACTCTGAATCAATCACTACTTCAACTAATGTGAACAGATGTTCTATTCTGACTGATTTTGGATTGAAGTCTATGTCACATATCAGAATTGTGGCACCTGATTGTTTCTTCATTCCATTTGCATGGAATTTCTTTATCCATGCTGCACCTTAAGGCAGCTCTGTCTTTGATGAAGAGATGTGTTTATTGGAAGCACAAATACATGGATCATGTTTACTAATTCAATCTGCTAGTTTATGTCTTTTGATTGAGATAGTGAAAACATTAATAGCAAGAGTTATTATTGATAAGTGTATATTAATTTATATTATTTTGATCTTGTAATACTTGACATTTTTCTTATACTTGTGTGTGACCCTACTATTCTAGTAACTTATTTTCCTGTTGCTTCTTTGAAGATTTTATTGCTATTCTGTGACTAAAGGCTTCCTAGCAATGCCTTCTGTATAGTTGGATTAGTGCCTCAAAATTGATTTAACCTGATTTCAATACAGAATGTTTGCTGGCCCCATCAATTTTAACATTTTGATTGGATTCAGTAGTTGTATTTGTAGCTGTGATCTGTTGGGTCAACTTTTTAATGTGATTTGGAATTTCCTTTCTGTTGCCATAAAACACTTTGCTTTGTATAATTAGTGTCTTCATACTTTTTTGTACCTATTTGGTATTCTAGGTTCCTAGTATATTTTGACAGGGCTTTTGTTCTTTAAATTTGAGAATTTTTCTGCGAAGACTAAATTAAAACATTTTCTTTGCCACTGCCATGTAGCTCTTATCCTTCTCGGCCCACAATTCATTGATTTAGCCTTTTCAAAGATATTGTGTGTTATGTTTGTAAAATTTTTTAAAATTGTATTGTCCTTGCTTGACTGTATCAGTTCATATCCCTTTTCTTCAAACTGTGAATATTTTGTCGTTGTGAAATTTTTATTGATGAACTTTCCCAGGAAGGTTTTTACGCAGGACTTTTAGTCTTTCATTTCCATCAACATTTCAGTTTAGTTTTTATTTAATACTTCTATCTCCTCATTGAATTCCAATTCATAACTTGTATTGACTTCTTTTTTGATCTAGTCTAAATATGTTTCCATTGAACTCATCAAGGAATTTACATTTATAAAATTTTATTTCTTTAAACATATTTATCATCATTCCTTCTAATTATTTGTCTGAAAATTGGCTATGTCACTTTTATCTCACACCATTACTCTGACATTGGTAGCTTTAGAGTAATATTGCAGTCCTGGTTTTCCTTGTTTCTTGTGTTTCTGACTTGATACTTGCACATCGAAATTTAGATCACTGGTTATATTTATTTTATTATTTATTTATATTTTCATTTTTATAAATAGAAGTGTTTGCAATGATCAGAGGAACTGTTTGTACTAAAGTTGAAATACAGTTTCACTCTGTTAGACTGCACTGTTGATAACCAGACTCTGTCCCCAGTGTCTCCACAAAATTAGAATACTGCCTTAACAATAGCCACTCTCTAGGGCTAGATCTGTTACAAAAGCATCAAGTATAGCATTTTAGAGATGAGAGTATTTGGTGACAATATTTCATATATTCACATTCATAGTTATGTGCAGGAAGAAAAAAATTAATGGCAAATATTGGAGTAATAGACAGTAGAGGGGGAAGACATATATAGAAAGGAGTTACCAAGGAATCAGATAGTGTGGAATAATATAATTTTAGCATCAGGAAGAAAGAAAAGAGGTAAAGATATTCCCTTAGATAATGTAAGACCTGGCACAGAGACCATGCAAAACAGTCCATACTATTCATTCAGAGGGGAAAAATGAAATTGAAGAGTAATGACAATATAAAAAAAGGTAAGAATAGAGTAAAACTGATATGTCCTGATAAAATAATACTGGTTATTAAACAAAGGCAGAATAGATATCAAAGGAAAAAGAGTGAATTGGGTGGTGATACAGGATATGAAAGGTGACAGAGTGTTCGCTTCCATCTAGTTTCCACACACACAGTTTCCCCATTGTCGTGAATGCTGTCTGCTTGCTAAAAGATCCTCTAACTGACATCATGATTTCCCTTTGTGAATTTAACTTTGGGTGATTAGATTATTGGAACCGCCCAGGCCATGCATACTACTACACAAGCATTGTCTCAGATCTGGCCACAACTCAAAAAGTTCTTTCCTGGTAGAGTAACATTATCAACACTTTGAATCTTAGAATCGTTTAATTCCTAAAGGTAATTCTGATTTTAGTTCCCTTATTTTCTACAAATATTTTATAAAAATTATATCTCAAAGCCGATGTTATCTGAATGGATACTTTTACTTCTACTGTAACCAAGATTTTGGCTGTTTCAACACTTTATTGCACTAAGTACAATGGAAATTTTCTTACGTTTGCCTGGAGTTGTTCAAATGCACATAGAAGCAGATAACCATAATGTTTAATAGCTGTATAATTTTAGTAGATGACTTTTAAGTACATTAACCTTCAAAATGATTAATAATTTTCTCATACTAATGTAACCATAAGTATTATCAAATCAAGCCCTTATGGAAGCTCTTACCTCTTGTCTTTAAATACTGAACATTAGGCAAAGTCCCACTGGCCTGATTACATTCACAACTAAAAGAATCATGCCCCACATCTACTTTTATGCAGTACTCCTTGTAACTTCTTAAACTCGAACTTCTTAGTGATGTGCATCTGTGGAGAAAGCTAATCAAGTGTAAGTCTGACTGTGGCTTTTAATGCTGACAGTAACTCAATGACAGAATGGCAGCATCACTCATGTGACTACTGAGCTGTCATCAACAGTGAGGTGCAATGACAGTTGTATTGAATTGTAATCTCTAATATATCCAGCACATTATGCAATAATAAAGTAGTAGAAGACCTCTCTGAATGTGACATTTACTACTGTCTTAAAATCAGAAAATATAAACTTGTGGATTTCAACATACTGACAACGACATGGCAGAGGCTGAGCCAATTTGTAGTATGGCAGCTCCTTGCACATATCTAAATTTAATCAATTCTCACTGAAAGATAGTGTTGATGAAGCTTTCAAATTATGTTGCAAAGCAATCTAAATATTATTTTAAGGCAACATTGAAATTGATACTTAAACCAGAGCTCAGTACTACTGTATATTTTCTTTTGTCATAGATTTGTAAGTATTATAATATGATTAAAATTTTTCCTATATATGTCTACTGCTATATGTGTGTGTGTATGTGCATGTGTGTACTATATTACATAATTGACTGAGGACCATAGTCAAAGTTCTGAAAAGCAGGTGAAAAATATGTTGAAGAGTTAAGATTGATGATAGTTTCTCTTCCAGAAGAAGGCTCTATCTTGTATAAATCAGTTCAGCCAAGTGTACAACATTACTTGACCTTCAATATAATACTTTTTAAAAGTTGGATGATGTTGTCCTCTATATTTTTGCAAATATTTGATAGTCTCTCTCCTCTGAGCACATGAGCTGGACTCACAAATTTTGATGCACCATAATGAAGTTGCATATATATTGTGAGAAGTGATGTGTGCCAGGAATCTTGGATAACTTCTTACTTCCAACTCTCTTAAAAATTCAAAACAGATAAGATTTTCATAATTACTTAAGGCTTTTTCTTCAAATTCTCATTATTTTTAATTGTTCTATCCATTATTATTGACTATGTGTGCCTACATATCAGGTATTACAAAATCTTCACCAATATGTGCTAGATATTATTTTTACAAATCTTATGGGTCTTCTGGAATTCAGTTAGATTTCATAATCATATGTTACTCTTTCTGGGTCCTTTTATTCCATTTGGCCAAACAGGTGCATAATAATGTCAATGCAACTAATTATTTTTGGGTAATTAGATATGACATTACTGAGTTTTCAGTCTGTTGCCTGATAAACCATGTAACTTTCTACATATTGATTTGGATCAATAGAAACTCCAGCATAGATATTTATAGTACTTTCCTACACTGATCAGGATTCTGTTGTTGAGTGGGGCAGGTCTCTTGAACATTTACTTCTTTGTAATCTCTCCTTTGTGGTATTCTGAATTCTGAATTCTAGCCACTTAAATTCTCCTGCATTCTCAAGTATGGCTCTTCAATTAAGGCAATCCAAATTTATCATGTTTGAGATTTCTGTGGCAGTATTCTTTCTAATTGTAAAAATGAAAAATTTGGTTCCCTAATTAAAATTGGCCTTACATAGCAGAACATAATTTGGAGGAATTCTCATTGCATGTTACAGCAGTTATCTCCCATTCTTTAACTCTGATGTTCTAAAACAGTGTAGAATGTTGACCACAGTTGGAAATAAAATCTCCGTGGTAAAATTTTCATTGTTTGCTTTAATTTAGTTTTCACACTCAGAGGAAAGATGTGGGAAATATTGTAGATTTCTATATTTCATTGACTGAATTTTCCATGTTTACATATGGCCTATCTATATTAAATTGATCCATTACGGAAAATTAGATAATCATCATTATCACAATATTAGTCATTTAGCTAAGTTATAGTTAAATAAAGGGGAAAAATTTAAATGTTGCCTTGAAAAGAATAGTAAGAACCACATATGTGACTTGCGACTTTTCTCTACAATTATCAAGGTGGTGATAGTTATTTTGCATTTTCTTAAATTATTTATTGAGTGATACAGATTGCATATATAGTCTCTTGGATTTTCTTGTATATTTTATAAGGTAAAAGTATTTTTATTTTAGTGATAAAGTGTTTGGCAATTCAAATTCATTTCATGATGAACCCTGTAAGAGGTAACATGATAGTCATTGCAAAACAGGAATGCATATTGAACTCTGGATCTGTGTGTTATGAGACTGGTGTTTTGTAAAGATGGTCTTACTTTCTCCTTTACCAAGATGTATTAATCTTTCATTTTTCTTGCTGCAGATCTAGATGAATCCATTACTGTTACACAGAACATCAATTACTCTTGTTGATGATGCCATTCAACAAAATACTTTGCAGAAGTAACTGTAACCTGTGACACAGAGGTGCTATTTCTGCTAGGTTTTCTCAGTGGACAAAGCTACTGATCTTCAGCCCACATCTAATCAGTGTGACACAAGCATCTTTCTAGTCTTCTAGTGCTGGTAGGAAACCACATTTGTGCACATGTTAGGCAAGTGCTCTACTATTCAGCTGCATTCCAAGCTGTTAGGCAGCACGTTTTCATGCCTACAGTAAGCTTTGCATGCTTAAAACATTTATTAACTTTATTTTGCACGAGTACCATGATGTTCGCTTGATTATAATTTAAAATATTGGGTGTAATTAAGATCGACAGTAACAGAATGGGTACTGAGTTCCTACAAAATAATCTTTATGTCTCCCTGAAACTATTTCTGGTCCATTTCTTTACTCTACCTAGCACTTTAACATAATGAATTGCTATGATTTTTTTGATGTTTTGCTTATGTAAATTAAAAAGAAAGAGAAATAGCACAATTTAATCTAAGCAAGGTCTACTTTACTTGAGAAAGATCATGCTGTGGTTCCATCCTTTTAGAGTATAATCAAATAAATAAGTAAATAAATAAATTTATAAACACTGATATTGCCTGTTATGAATTTTAAATAGCATTTTGATATTCAAAAGAACCTTATTCAATGTTATATTTTATCAATGCTTTATGAAAAAGAGAAAAGCTTAATATGGATCAATTAAATAGATCATAACTATTGCTAAACCCTTGAACCTTGGTATTTATTATTTCTATCTTTTTAATTTCAATATATTACAATTTCTATAATATATTTTTAGATCCCTAGATATTTTCCCATTGATTTCTCTCACTGTGAATACACTCAGTTTCTTTGATTTTTCAGTGTCCGGCTATTTACCTGATATTTTCATTTTCAGTATGACTCTTACTATATTTATGACCTTGTATAATAAAGTAAACATTACTGTCCCCTCAATTGTTGTCCATTGCAGAATCCACTGTCTGGAGGTTGTGAGCTAGTCTCAAGAGACCTTTATATGACACCTGATATTAAGATTCCAACAATTAAAAAAATTTAATGTAGACAAATTCTGAGAGTCTTGTCAGTGATCTTAAAAATTTTAAGAACATACGTTTATTGTCATTTCCTTTTCTTTCTTTTATATAAAGGATATGTTTGGTCTTTATTATGAATATGTATTAGTCAGTCCTTGATATTATTTCCACAGACTAAAATGTGCCTGGAACTAGGGCTGTCAGTATATAACAACAATAAATGAAAGTTTATTAATGCTTCTAGTAGGATTGCAAAGCCAAAAAAAGAATAAAGTAAAATTAACAATGCAATGTTTATTTAAAAATCAACATTAAACTGAGAATAAAAAAAATCATTTGTATTGATATATGGAAATGATTTTGGAAATAGTATAATTTGAATTGAACATTGACATTAATTAAAATTAATCTCAATGGCAAAACAATTATAAAAGAGTGATTTCTATGCTCTCATAATTTTGAAAATGAATAGATATGTTTAACTGATAAATATATGAAGCTAAATCACCCATGTGACTGCAGGCCTCATTTCCAAAAACATCAATACAAAAATAAAACACTTGGCTTTGAATTCTTCAGACACAGTTATGGTCATGAACTTGAAGTTCTTCTCAAAATTGGCTCCTGAGAAAGAAATACTGGCATGAGCTAGAAAAAAAAAGAAAGGAAAAGAAAAAGAAAGAAAGAAAGAATGTAGGGAAATCTGTCATAAGCATAGTCCTTTTAAAAGAAAAAATCAGAACTACTTCTGCTAGAGAGGAAGCAGAGTGACATTTAAGTAGCTTCAATACAGATTGCTTTAATATTTTAAAAGGACCACTTGTATTACTAAAAGAACCTCCAGTATCACTGTCAGTAATGAGCTGCCTTTTAGATTGTAATTTCTTTTCCTCTTTTAATCAAGGTAAAATAATCAAGCCACTTGTTTTCTGAGAAATAAATAAGACCATGAACTGTAGGCAATACACAACCAGGAGCAGTCTCTTAAAATAAACTGTAATTCGTAGGATGACATTTGTATAGTAAGATTTTTCTACATAAGAAATAAAGTTATATTTAAATATTTTATAGCAACCACTAAATTTCTCTATTTCATAAATATTAAATAGGTTTTGTACTTGATATTTGAAGGAGAGCAAACATTGAAAACATTTCAGAATAACTTTCAACTTATCAGAATTTAATAGTGGAGAAATACCATTTCAGGAAAAGTGAAGTAATTTTTCTCAACGTCTTAATGTTAGACTTTAGAGGATTGAGTAAATTTTGTAGATTTAAAATACCTTGTTGAGTAAATAACCTAATTAATAAGAAATACTTTTATATACAGTACTCACTTTTAATGGTGAAAGAAGTCAATAAATCAAAGGGGCTCACATATACAGCATTTGAATCATCTGCATTAAAAGGTTGAAGCAAAACAATATGCACCACATTTAGATTAAGCAGAATACAAATGTATCATCTCCTTTTCTATTCAGATAATTTAATTATTTTCTATCAACCTTCATAATATTTGTATAATATTTGATTATGCAAAATGGGTATGTTTTAATTTTTAATGAATTCTGAACTTATAATACTTTAAAATAAATATTACATTCATATATACCTAAATAATATTTTCTTGCAAACTAACAATAAACAGAATTATAATACATTAATTATATAACATAATTATGAATATGAATAGTATATAGTTATATTCTATGATAATTATTCCATATAATTATTTGTATCATTATGTATTCATATGTAATATTGTATTTTTATTAACATAACATTTGTATTATATAATTATTATAATATCTAATATATAGTAATATAATGTTGCTTATAATGTCAGTTTGACAGATTAATTTTATTTTAATATTTCATACATTTATCTAATACATTTTAATTACCCTCTCCATCTTTCTTTTCTTTTCAGTTCTTTCCAACCCATGGATTTTAGTTTTAGTTTGTGACCTGTTTAGCTTAAAGAGGGTTATTTGTCTGACAAGTCTTTTATTTTTATGTCATGGTTTGTAAGCTAGTAAGAAAAGAAAGTTTATATATTTCCTCTCACTAAAGATACTATTTTTACCAATAGTTTTATGTATGACGTATATCTTATGTTCCCTAATTTTTTCACATGCTTATTTAATAATTTATCCCTGCAGAATTTAACCATATTTTTTGTTTATATTTGCAAGTATCCCTCTAATCTTAGAGTTAATGCTCTTTAACTACATATCTCACTTTTATTAGGCTGTGCATATATAAATCCATAAAGTCTTATGAAATTTTGATATATACTTGGTACAATGAAATTATTTGAGTACTTGGTTAAAACAGTACCTTATTTTACAGTTCTGAGATTGAACTCAGGATCTATCACATATTAGGCAGACATTCAACCATTAACCCCATGAGGAAAAGATTTGGTGGTTTTTGTAATTTTGTGTGCTTATTATAGTTATAATTTATTTTCTGTGAGTGCATGCCATTTTCAGTAATAATATTTGAAATGTTGCTTTATTATTGACATTAATGATAGCACAACAACAATTTAGAACTTTAACACGCATCATCATGTATACAATTTCCTGTAGGCATACCTTCAGTGTCAATTCTACATTTTTTCAAAATTTAAGAAATTGTTATTTTTTGTTATAAGATGTGATAGGAAATGCTATATAGCTTATATGGTTAAATAATACAGAGTTTAGCTGGGCAGTAGTAGTGCACATCTTTAATCCCAGTACTCAGAAGACAGAGACTGGCAAATCTCTGTGAGTTCAAGGCCAGCCTGGCCTACAGAACTAGTTCCAGGACAGACTCCAAATCTACAGAGAAACCCTGTCTCATAAAACAAAACAACAACAACAAAAGAATGCTTGACTTGGTTTCCAGCTTTCCAGAACAGATCACAATCCCTGTCACTGATTTTTACTTTTAACAAAATCAATAAAAAAATTTTCAGAAAATTATTTTTGTCTATGAGAATGTTATTAAGACTTCACATTTTTAATAGACTGGTGTCTGAGCATATTTTTATACTTCCAGTATTCTCTCCCTCCAACTGTTATCCTTGTCTAAGTTAAATGCTCCCAGACTTTGTTAGCAGCATTGCATTCAAAATTGAGAGGCTGACTATCTTGTGACTTTGCACTGACTAACTTTTAATAGTTCTGCTTGATCTTATTTACTGGAATCTCTGAGTCTTTTATTATTACTGCAGTAGCACTCCAAGACTTCAATAGTATTATCCAAAGATCTTCTATGACCCATGCTTTTCTGGTGCATCAATATTGCACTGAAATGAAACATTCTCCACTATAGGGATAAGGGATGGTCACAAGATGAAGGAAGCAATTACTCATACAAAGTCCAGGAAGGCAATGATTCAAGGCTGGGATGCTCTGAACGTTAAAAGATTCACAAGTCCCTCTCCCAAAACTACATGAGCAGTTAACAAATTCTGGGGAGAAGAAACTCTAATTTCCTGAGATGTCTGAAAGTTGTGTAGGAACTTGTTGAATCAAATTTTCTGGGTCCTTACTTGTGCTTATGTGAGCATTAGTAGATTCAGCAGTGAGAGAATCAACCATACTCCTGAAACAAACCCTGCCCTATGCTTTTGTTAATAACCAGGATGGGAGCAAATGAAAGTAAAGAATTGACTCACTTTAGGCCATTCTTTGTAATATTGGGAAAAAGTTGTGTCAAGTACAAGATCTATAAAAGAAGTAATAAGAATATCCAAATGTCATGGTAGTGAGTGTATGGTAGACATCAAAATCTTGAGGTGATATGCATTCCCCCAATAAGATTAATAGCTTGGGGTAAAGGCTGTTTTCTAGTTCTTTTAGAAGCCAAATATTGCTGATGAATAAGCAAGTGACACAGTGCTGTTTCAGAACTTAAAGGAATCAGACAGCTGGCTCCCATAACAGACCCCACTGTGGGGAGTGCACTGATACTCTCTTGTGGGGCATAGCCAGGCAGAGTAGCATGACTAAGTCCCACAGAGACCATCTGTGAGGGAATGAGTCTCAGTGGCAGCAGCATCACTCCATGAGGAGAAGGCCAGATGGCCATGGAAAATGACCATGGTGTAACTACAGGGGAGTTGTACCTAACAGTGCTTTTCTAAGAAATAATTGATACAAATAATAAGAACATTCTGCACTCTATTGCATATTGATAACATTTCTCTCTTAGTTTCTTCTTAGCCCACCAAGACCAACTAACACTTACTTGTAATGGTTGGATGATAGAATCCTAAAGATCCTATGAACCTCCTCGAAAATATTTCTTTACAAAATACTGTTGAGTTAGATTTTACAGATTTGAAAACAGTTGAAAGAACAATAACAATAATAGTTAAGCTATTTAATTAAGGTACTCATTATGAGTGGGAAAAGGAGATCTTAGTAACAATGTTTGTTAAGTGAAAATCAAGCACCAAAAGTAGGTTACCTCCATTTAAGTTGTTGGCCACAATACCCTTGTGATAATGTAAAACATAAGGCACTGTCATTGCTTCTGATTGCATTCTAGTTTTCATTGTTAATTCACTGGCTTCACATTTTTGAGAAATCAGGATGGAAAAATACTAGAAATTCCTAGCACTAATTCTTAATCTGGACCCTAACCTTAACGCAGGGTCATAGTGCTTGAATCTACCATATGTAATTTTGGGGGAAAGTTCTCATTAAAACACATTTTTAGTAATCACTGACTAAATACAAACATGAAAGATAAGATGTAATGGTGGCTGACTGATAGGAATGAAGCCAGCATATGTGTATAGTTACATTTATGGCCAGTTCCCCAACAAGGGTCTCACATCTAGCACTGAAAAATCATGACACAAGCCCACGGCTAGGACTTTATCAATTTTAAGTGGGCAAGCCAATGATACTTTTTTCAATGAAGGGCTATCCCTGTAAAATAACCTCATTAACATTTGTGTTTTGAGGGCATTGATTACTTCTTTTGTTAGTCTATGTCAGTAATGGAGGTAGATTTTTTTTTCAATCATCACCATGCTTCATAGCCTTGAAAATATGACTGGTGTTCTGTGTAGTGATAGGGAAGCAAGCCTGCTTTTCATCTGGCCAAGCTCCTGCATAGCTAGCTTATACCCTGAAATAACAACACACAAATTGAATTAATTTAAGCACTGCCTGGCCCATTATATCTAGCCTCTCCTTGGCTAACTCTCACA
>LOEQ01005955.1:0-12195 GCA_001685075.1 Bramus lutescens | reverse complement strand
CATATTGGGATAGAAGCAATCCACAGGGTCTCATCCTCAGTGAAAACAAAAGAATAATCTCTTTTCGAAAGCATCATATCCTTAGACCCAAATTCTGAAGTCAAGATAGCTTTACAACATTTATGCTGGATCAGCTTAGCAGCCCATACAATGAAATTATTTATATTTAGCACCTTCACAGTAAAAAATTTTAAAGAAAACACAATAATACACAGAATCCAGGCTCTCTGCTAATTTTTCATTTTTATGTGGCTTATTTTTATTTATTTTAATCTATAACTATCTGTATTCTGTCTCTTTAAAGATTTTACCTTTTTTCTAAGGCATTAACTTTATTCTATATATTCTTTTTCTTCTCCCTCCCAAGCCTACGTATGTCGAACACTATACCCATTTAGAGGTCTTCTATGTATAAATCTGTCTTATTGTGGATCTGTAATTTTTTACTATCCAGGAGTACTTTTGTTATGTGCTTTTAAGTCACTAAACGGTTGAGAGTCTAAGCTGTGACATTCCTAGGTCAAAAACAGGGACTGTGTGGGCTTGCCCAACCCAGCCCAACATGGCAGAGCTGCTGGTGCCTCTGATCCTTATACATTGCACCACTAGCATGGCGGAGCTGCTTGTGCCTCTGAGCCGCGACCCCCTTTTAGGCACACAGTGAGTCTAGTTGCCATCAAGCAAGTCATAGCACTTTACTCCAAATGCTCCATTTAAAAGCTCTGTCTCCCACTAGAACCAGACAGAGATCGCGATGTCAGCACACAGCCCAGGAAGCCACGTTTTAAAACTGCACGACCCCTCGTTCCTCCAAGTGGGAGCCACATTCAGCACTTTAACTCTGATAATGAGCTTTTTATCTCAGTTACAGGTGGAAGAAAATGATCAAACATCAGTATCATTCACCACAAGGTTAAAGAACATTGTATAAAATTTGACAGAAAGAAAGTAAAAAATCAGGAGGAAAAGGATGAGTTTTGTTTAGCTGTGTTCAAAAGTATCATCTTGTGGAATAAGCTAGAACTTAACATTCTGGAATAAATAAAAAATGCAGGTCATGAAGAAAAATCAAACTTAAACTATTCATAAAGCCTCTACAAGCTTAAAAATTCAGAAAGTATTTCTAAAGATTTGTATAAGCAGTAACAATTGCTGCGGAGAAAAAAAAATCTTCAATTGTCTGAGATTCCTCCAAGTTTCTTTGGGAATTCAGATTTCTGTGGTTACAATATATATTGGGATTGGTGTAATACTTGACTTTTTTCTGTGATAATCACTATGACTGGAAAAATCTTGGGGAGAAAATGTTCTATTTTTCTGTAGACTTTCAGCTAAAAATCTATACCAGTGTAAATTGTTTATAAATAATGCCTCACAAATATTCACCCTATTACTCACTGTTACTATTCATGTGAAAACACTGGCACTACTTTACCTATTATCTCATCCAATTTTCCTTTTCTTTTCAAAGAGATCCCTAAGCTTACATAATTTCTTCCCAAAACCCAACACTATACTAGATATAATCAGCTTCCTATTGATGTCCCTAACTCTGAGGACAAATTTTGTTGGGAGAGGGGATATGTACCATTTTAACTAACAGAGTTGAAATCATTTTGAGCAGCTTAAAACCAGTCTTAAAGTAGTGCTATCAACAGCATGACATCATATTGACCAGATGGAGTTGTTGTTGTGGGGCCCCATCTTCTTTCTAAAAACTTTAAAGATTAATGCAAGAAAATTCTTTGTTCATTGTGAAAAAAACATTATTTATAGATACATACAGACAATAAAAGGTATGAAAAAGACAAAAATAGGAGGTATGGAGAAAAGTAAAATTTTTCCTAAGATCTTTCTTCTTTCTGTCACATAACAAAAGGTTCCTGACATGAGAAAGAAACTCTGAATTTTTTAACAATAGACAATATGCTTGGATTTAGGAAAGAATAGCTATTGTCAAACTCCAAAGCCAGCTTTGATTAGTAGTGATAAATACATGTTTAGATAATCAAATTTTACCTTGAAGATGATACAACATCATACATCAGATTTCTCCTTTTGCTTGGTGATTTTTTTTTCTGGATAGCTAACTTTTCATCTAGCATCTAGATGTCCAAGGTCTCTCTATTTTTTGTTGTTATGTATTTTCCTGTAAAGACAAGAACAAAGTCCTGCCCCAATCCTTACGAGGTTTTCCTACCATCTGTATAATTGTCACCTCTGTGCATGTCATTTCTCTTTTTCAAAAGTTTCTTTTCAAACTGAATCTTTATTAATTTTGATGGTATCTATGCCTTTACCTCTCCTGTAGAAACAATTGCAAAACACCTTCTCCAACATAACACATCTCCTAGTTTCCATTGTGAGGTCAACACATCCTTAACTTACATCAGCTGATTCAATCCAGAAGTTTTTTTTTTTCGAATATCCAATGTCTCTCTGCTATCATTGTTCCTTTCTCATTAGCATTAAGAAAATTCAAGGTTAATGAAGCATTATACAATCTATTTATGTGGGAATTTTCCATCCCATTCTATTTGTTTAACATATCCTTTATACTTTAATTTGATCATTCTATAGCCTGTAGGATTGTTAGGCATGCCTGAAATATGCTTTACCTCAAAATAAGCAAAAAACTGTTTCATTTTCTTAGAGACATATGCTGGACCAGGTATAGCTATGATGGTCATAACTTCTAATAAATTCATGATTACTGCATCAGCTCCTTCTGAGCTCAAAGCAGTTGCTCATTAAAAACCTGAATAAGAATCAACGGTGTGGTGAACATATTTTAATTTTCCAAATTCTGTAAACTATAACCCATTCATCTGCCAGATTTTATTCCTTTGCATACCCTTTAGTTTCCTTCCTGAAGGTAGCAGTGTTTGATTATAGAAAGAGTAAGACATCTCTTTATAAACTCCTTAGCTTTTTGCCATGTAATAGAAAACTCTTTCTTTAAACATTTGCTATTGACATAATATTTTTATGAAATTTTGTGGCCTTCAGCACATTTCCAATCAACAATTGATCAATTTATATGTTAACTTGTGCTAGAGGAACTGGCAGACCTATATGGGATCAGATATGTGTTTTGTACAAGGGACAAATTCTATTCCTGATTATATCTTGAATGTGAATGACTTGTGAAGTCAATTCTGTTTTATCTGGTACAAATTCAGTGGTTTCAATATGCAAGACAACTCTTTATGCATATTGTGAACCAATAAATATATTTAGATATTGCATCTATAACATACAAAATTATATATATATATATATAATATATAATATACAATACAAACATATACAATAATAATAACTATATTATAACTAAATAATAGAGAGGTTCCTTAAAATATACCATATATTCAATATAACTATATAGTAGAGAGGTTCTTTAAAATCTATAATATGTAATATATTAGCATGCAACAACTATAATTATGCAAATGAGCAGTTAAATACCTTAGTACCATGATAATAGCATATAATTTTACCTTTTAGATACAAGTATAAGTGCCTTGTTCTACCTTACTTAAATCTTCTGATTTGTAACCTGCCTTTGCTGATTTATTTGTGTCACTACAGAATGTATGGGCTCCAGTTATTGGTGTGTCACATACTACGCAGATAAGAATCCAAGTTGTTATCTTTATAAGGTTATTTCTATCACTTTTGGGATAATTGCTCTTACTATCTCCTAAAAAATTAGCACAAACACTTTGCCAGGGTTCATTGTCTTACCATAAATTTTTAGTTTCATCAGTAATAAAAGACACTATTTTCTCTGCTGGGTCAATTCCTACTAGTTGATGAAGTTGCAATTTTCCTCTTATAATTAATTCAGAGACCTTTTCCACATAAGTTTTCACTATTTTACTTGGTTCATATAGTAAAAGGATCCATTCTAAGATAATATTTCCTGCTGCATTAAGATTCCTATAGGAGAAATCCTGGAAGGCAATATAACTAGAATGCAATTATGATTTGCCTTAACTTTTATCCACACATGCCTCCTGAAATTTCTCTTCAACCACAGTTAATTCTTTCTCATTTTTAGCTTTTATTTTCCTGGGACTCTTTAAGTCTTTGTCGCTATCTAAGATTTTGTTTAAATGAATTTTTCGAACAGATCTTATCCCAGCTTCTGTTTGTAGACTGGAAATGTCTTCTACCAATCTTTTGACATAAAGAGTCACAATTGGTCTCTCCTAATTTGTGTTCTATTTTTTTGTAAACCTATTTTATACCCTAGGTAAGTGACAGCATCTTCTCTGCATTTTTGGAAGAATTTTTTAATTCCCATTTAGGCAAAACTTTCTCTATTTCTTCAAAATCTTTATAATGTATATAAATTTGAATCAGGTAGCAGAATGCCATCCATGTAATGGTAAATGACATTTAAAAATTATTTATGTACTATTTCCAATTGCTGACTCACAAAGTATTGGCAGAAGGTAGGGCTATTGAGCAATCCCTATGGAAGAATAGTCCACTGATATCTCCTAGTAAACTAAGAATTTTTATAAATAGGCACTGTGAAGACAATTTTTCTCTGTACTTTTCTTGTAAAGGTATACTGAAGAAACAATCCTTTAAATCAATGTGAGAGGACATCCTTTAGGTAACAGAGAAGACAAAGGAATTCCAGATTATAGAGGGTCCATAGATTGAATTACCTTATTGACAATTCTTAGATATGTTTCCATTATCCATTTTCCAGATTTCTTTTTGACAACAAGTACACAAGAATTCCAAGGACTCAGTGAATCTTCAAAAGTCTGCGGTTTTTCTTTTTTTAAAGGTCATTGTTTTAGTCATATTGGTTCCTCAGTTAACCATTCAGTGTTAGGGCCATTAATACCTTGAAAGTTTGCCAGTGGCTTTGTGTTCTTGTACAGCTTGAATGGTTGGTGACCTTTGTTTATTGTACCACATAATATCTTCCACAGAAACACGAGTTTTGGGGATTTCAGGAATGTTAATCTGGGTATTCCCTTTCTGCAAAATGTCACAACTCCATAAATTCATTCTGATATTAGCTTTATACGGCCTCAGCTTCCTTTCTCTTCTTCTGGACCTACACATTCAAACCATCTTATGCTTTGTTTTGCTTGAGACAGTGTTCCAATTCTTAGGAATTGAATACTTGCCTCTTGAAAAGGCTATTTTAGATGCCACAATTCTAGAGTAATGATAGGCATGTCTGAACCAATATCTAGTAATCCTCAATTACAATGTTATTTTTATTCACTCTTATCTTTGGTCATTGATTATTTATAGAAGTCTACCAAAATATATGCTTCCTACCTATTTCCTATTGGAATTTCATCCTCCATATTTATTCCATCATCTTGAACAGTATTGTTTTCCAGCAGGCAATGGATCATTTCTTTTTCCTGATGAGACATATTCTCCATAGTGATTGGGAATGATTGGACCACCTTTGACTTGGGGGCCTTTGAGAGGCCTCTAAGGAGTTTCCTGATGGTATTGGGTTGCCTTGTCTGTTTTTTTTTTCTGATCTATATTTATTGGTTCAATATCAGCCTTTGCTACATCTTCAACATAATCCAGAAGATTGAGAGTTTCTATTTTTGCCATTCCCAGAGGAAACATTATTTATTGGAATTCCTTGTCTACAGTCCCTTCTCAGATATCCAACTCTACCACAATCAAAACATTTGGAATTTTTATGTCTCCTCAAACCTTTGGAAATTGCTTCTCCTACCTAAGCTTTAGTAGTATAGTCAAATGCCTCAACATACATTTTATTCAGGATCCATTCATCCACTGGTGCTGATCTATTATTTAAAGGCCCAAGTATCTTTTTGCATTCTAAGTTGGCATTTTAAAAGCCAAGAATTCAATAAATACGTGCCTAACAACTGGGTCTGTTACTTCTATTTGTAAAGCCTTAGTGAATCTGTGTAAAAAGTCACAGAAGGGTTCTCTCTGGCCCTGTTTAGCCCTCGTCTGTGATTCAATTCATTTTCTTAGTTCTTTTTTTAATGTTATAATAATAATAACTGTGCAAACATTTAAGGTAATAGCATTTTTGTTGTACATTATACAATGTACAACATATTTAAATGCATTATTAGCATCCAGGGCTTTAGCATTACAAACATACAAGTCACTGATAATCAACTACCATACAAAGAAACACAGAGGTTAGGTGTAGAATAAGGGTCTGGGTGGGGTTACACTTAGACATCTCTACAAAAGGGAAATAGAGTGGATAATCATGGATTAATATGGCAGATCAAATTGGAGTATCAAGTGGAACATGGAAGAAAAGGGGAGAAAACCAGAAAATACAGGGAGAGGCAGCTAAAATTAAGTTACATTTGAGGGTTAATATGAAAAATGAAAACAGTAGAAGCTTTGTAAAAATATATTGCAAAGGGGGCTCATAGTAATCTCCAAACAAAAAAGGCTGTAATTAAGACTATAGATTATTTTCCACATATTAATGACAAGATTATATTGTTGAAGACAACGCCTATCCATTTCATTGAACATGAATAATTCCCACTCTTGCTTATGTAGAGCTTTCACTGCTATATACTAGCAACATTGGTTTCAGAAAGTATTATGCATGCTATCAAATAGAAAGGAAAAACACCAACCCAGCCACATATCCCTGAATTATAATGATGTCCTTCATGCAAGTTTTGCATGGACAATGGAGGCAAAAACTTATGGAAGTTACCAATCGATATCTGATTTGACTTAAGACCAATTCTAGGAGGCAGAAGACAAGATCCTCTGAGTAAATTTGGAGCATGTATACCTTTGGGGATGGTTGAAGGGGAGAGGAGAAGCAGTGAGGGGAGCAGAGAAAAATGTAGAGCTCAATAAGAAAAGAACCCATACCTGACACTGCTTGATTGAACAAGAACATGAGAATAGTTCTCTATTTTCCCATAGAAGAGAATAGGGGAAAACCAAATACAACTAGCCTGAAAAAATAAAAAAAATGTGATATAATGACTCCCAATGATTTTCTGCTATATTGAATAGATAAATGCCTTGTTCATTTAGCCATCATAATAGAAGTTTCCTCTTATCATATATGGGAAAAGATTACAAAGTCCCATATCCAGATACTGTACAGAATGTGACAGACTTTGAAACACTCTGTCTTTGATTGGATAACTCCATCAAATTCAAGTTTGTCATTGATTATTGTACCTTCTCTTCAGGCCTTTTTCTCTGTTTGTTTTGTTTAATGTGGACTTGTTAGTTTTAATATTATTTTATATTTTATTTTTAGAGATGTGTTTTTTCTAGTTAGAGAAAGAATGGGGTGAATCTAAGTGGGTGAGGATGTGGGGAGGAATATTAATGAATAGAGGGAAGAAAATTGTAATAAGTATATGTTATGTAAAAACAAAAAACTATTTGTAATAAAATAAAAATAAGAAAGAAATATCTTAAAAACTAAAGGTTATTGAGGTATAATGGACTGTAGGCAGATGCTGCTTGTTCATTCCTAGCCTGCCAGAACTGAAATAATCACACAGAAACTGTATTAATTAATCACTGCTTAGCCTATTAGTTCTAGCTCCTTATTGGCTAGCTCTTACATCTTAAATTAACCCAATTTTATTACTTTATATTTTACCATGAGGCTCGAGGTTTACCATCTAATTTCCAGCATGATTGTCTTCAGTGGTGGATTCATAGCTTCTTTCTGACTCTTCCTACTCTCACCTTCTCTGTCTGCTTTGAATTCCTTCCTGGCCCTATTCTGCATTGCAGTAGGCCCAATGCAGCTTTATTCATTAATCAATGGTATTCACAGCATACAAAGAGGAATCCAACATCACCTCCCCTTTTCTGTATAAATAAAAAGGAAGATTTTATATCTTTAACATAACAAGAATACATAAAACAAAACATTTATCATCCAAGAACTACAGCTAAAATATTTATATCTACTTTATCCTTTATCATATCTAAGAAAAGCTACAACTATTCTTCAACTCCATCAAAGAACCCAGAAGGATGCAATATTATCTAAATTAACAGGAAGTACACTGTAGGCAACTTCCAACTCTCTAAAATTGACAGAGATATCTTGCTGCCTGGTCAGTCACCCGAAGTTCTTTTGTAACATTGGGGTATCCAATCTTCAGCCTACAGGTTCATAGTATCTGGCAGACTTTTCCATCAAGCAGGAAAATTTAAAGGTAGTTCTACCTTTTTTGGCAGTTTGTCAGTCAATTTTTTGTGTGTGTCCTGCAGAATATCTTGCAGACACTTTCATGAAGCAGGAACCCTGAAGAATCATCTCACCTTGAGGCAAGTTGAGCAGTCATTTTTCTGTGGGTGCTTCATGTCCAGTTCTTACATGACACCATCACTTAGTCTAGGCAAAAGCAGTTTTTTGCCCAAATGACTAACCAACTCTATAAGGAGACTCTTCAATGCCCATTATCCTCTTGAAGTAGATTGGTGCTGCCAGGAGCAGATGTACCTCATTGTCATGAAAAGTCCTATGATCTTAAAACATTTTAAATGGCATATTCCATATGTCTTTGAAAGGTTTGAAGATCATCTATCTTACTGAAATATAGCTCTATATATCCAAGAAGCTTAACTAACATGACTGGAAGCTTGAGTATTATAGATAATTATCTATTAACCTCTATTTCTTAATTATGCATTACATTTTTAAATAAGCTGTACAAACACAATCAAGAGTAGAAATGAGATATATAACAAAATTGACCTTAAGTTTGTATCAGTAAACCAAGATCCATACCAATGCAAATCTTTATAGCATATCACCCTTTAAATATTAACAAACTATTATGAACAATATTTGAGAATGTAGGCATAGTTCTCTCCAAACTGCATCCAGCTTTTCTTGGGTGAAATAATTTTGGGGGTTTATAGAGCCCTTTCAGGGGATCTTGGTCTATTAAACCACATTAATCAGAAAGGAATCCACAGATTTTCATCTTCTGTGGAGTAAAAGCAGAAACTCTTTCTTTGTTTAGCTTATCTGTTTATACAATGAAATGTCTCTCTGTACTTTGCTCATTCGCAGTCTAAAAAATAAGAACAAAAACAGAATAATAATACGCATAATCTAGACTCTGTGAATATTCCATCTTTATATGGCTTATTTTTCTTTCTTTTTAAAATTTATGTCTTTCTGTACACCGTCTCTTTGAAGACTGTTTTTTAATCCATTTACTTTCTTTTAGAACTATTTCTTCTCTCTCCCCAGCCTATGTAAATTCATCTAACACTGTGACCAATTTAAAGTTATTTTACATCTGAATCTGTCTCTATTGTGTATCTGTAGTCCTTTTCTGACCAGGATTGCGTTGTAAAATGCAAAGTGACATGACTAGGTTAATGCTGCTTTGCTTTTTGGCTCTGCTGAGTCGAACACAGTGAAGGTCCATTCAGTGTAGCTCTTCAAGCCATGCTCACAGCCCCAATTCAGGCACACAGTGAGTCTATAAGCAAATTGTAACACTCTGCTGACAAACCCCACTCAGATGGTCAGACCAAATATTTAAATCTATTATAAAAATCTAGTGTTTAAAAAATCTCATTAATTATTCTTAAGTATGTATTTGAAGATGAAATTAAAACTAATTTATGTAAATGAATGAAATTAACAAACTAAATACACTATAGAGTAATAATATAAAGTATGGAGTATTATAGAATGCAACGCCCCATATATGAGAGCTTGGACAGTTGATATACTTTTATTATTTGCTTTGAGAAATAAAAAGCCCATAAGAGAGTACTGTCTTAGGTATAAATTATATAAGTATGTTTAGTGATATTTTATGTTTGTATCATTGATTTTTGTAAATGGTATGTCAGAAAATATTTATTTGGTTTTATTTTTTACTGAATTTATAACATCATATTTCTATGTCAGTTTTATATTTAAGATAATTAGTTAAGTAATTATTCATTCTATGAAAGGATGTTCTCTTTATTTTGCACTTCATGAAATAATACTTCTGTACCATATCTTAAAATGGAAAATTGCATAAAATAAATACATTTTTTTCGAGCAGCATCATCTCAGACTTGATCATCAGCATATTACAAACTACTTTGCTAATTGCCAGCAATTAAATGAAATGTGAGTAAATTAAATGTAATTAAATTAAAAGTGCCTATCAGTCTTTTTAATATGAAGTAAAAGAAAATGAATGCATTTACTGACTGAAATGTAAATAAAATAGAAAATTTTATGATGAATTCTTCATGAAAATGAATGCAGAATATTTTTGTTTACTATATTGAAATTTTAATTTTATCTTACATAAATTGATTTCCTTTTATTTAAGAATTCTACTCATTCTTCTAAATACCAGGTGGGGTAATAAATTCTGGTCTTTTGAACATATGGCCTTTAAATTACAAAATTGAATGGCATACTGTGGCCACTTAATCAAAATTAATTGATGTAGCTAAAGATATTAGGCTTGTGTATGGCACTTTCCTGATAAATGTAAATCTGAACATATGTGGGACCAACAGGTTCAAACTGCAGTAATAGAGTCAGTGTTGCCAGTACTTTCTTAAACTTTAAATCTAACAAAAATAAATACATTTATAAATAAATAATAAAATATTCTAAAAGTTAAGTGGAATAGCTGGCAACTATATTTGATACTGTCATATGTTTCTAAATATTTCTGAATGAACTGTGTATCTTTTAAATCACTTTTAAATTTGGTGGAATTTAGTGTTTCCTGTGTCTGAACCTTAATAATTACCAAATTTAATTTGAATTGACCTTCTGAATACATGCAAAACTACCATGTGAATGAGGACACACAAACACAGTAATGTATATTATTTTTAGCAGGGCACTGTACCAAATAGATGCTGAAAATTTTTCTTGAGAATTAAATTTTTATCATAAATTTGCTCTTCTTTAATTTATATTGATTTCAAACATTTAAAAACATACACACACAAAATGTATCCATTAAAGATTTCTTCAGTTTTACCAGATTAAGAAAGAGCCACCTTTGTCATCACTAGGAAATGGCTTGAATAAGTCTGTGAGGGTGTTTCCAAGGAGTCATAACTGGGGAGACAGAAGATCTTACTAATCTGTGTATAGGAAGAAACATCCTAAGTGGTGGGGTTCTGGGCTCAATGAAAATGCCGTGGAAGAATTCCACCAAGTATAGGCATTCTGTGCTCTCTGTTAGTGATGCTAACGGCAAGCTCTCACTGCCATAGCTTCACACCCCTGTATCCTTCTCTACTGAGATATTTGTACCCTCAAGCCACAAGGCAAATACATTCTTCTTCTTCAGTTGAGTAGCATATTTTCAGTGTTAGGCAACAATGGATAAGAAAGATCTGTGTCTAGATCTAAATCTGGTACCTTCTCTTGGATTATTTTCCTTCTATTTATTTTGTCCTATTCCAATGTTTTAAAAATTGTTTTGTTTTATTTTATTATTATATATTAGAAGCCTGTCTGGTTACTAATGAGAGACAGAAAAGGAAGTGAAATATAATAATAATCATAATAATACTAATAAAAGAAAGAGAGAAAGAAAAGAAAGAAAGAGAAAGTTCTTTCTTTCTTTCTTTCTTTCTTTCTTTCTTTCAGGAAAGAGAAGGAGTGGATTTGGGTGGGAGAGGAGGTCTGGCAAACTTGGAGAAGTAGAGAGAGTGGGAACCATGATCAGGATATATAATGTGAGAACAATTTTTTTCAATTAAAATAAATATTTAATGTAAAAGGTGTGCTTAATGCTAATCATTATAATGATGATTATAATGAATGAGTTAATTAAGAATAGCCTCCATTTACTCAAGGCACATAATGGAATATTTCACATCTAATCCTTTGAAGATGTTACTATTACCCCTAACTAATAAGTCACTAGCAAATCAGTTCTCCACTTGCAGATCCAAACCTGTTTTCTTCCAAATCAATACATAGTTTTAATCAGAAAATTCTCATGGTCTGAGATGGTGAAGACACATTGCATAAAACAATGTAAAGTGAGCTCCCATTAGATCAGCCCCATATTCTCAGTGGGCGGGTGCACTGCACCCCTTGCGGTCCTGAATTCCTTGCTCATGATCTCCTTCCTTCTGCTCCTCATATGGACCTCGGGAGTACAGTCCAGTGCTCCAAAGTGGGTCTCTGTCTCTATCTCCATCCATCGCCAGCTG